>JAADYS010000929.1:184-26578 GCA_012931995.1 Fusarium albosuccineum | reverse complement strand
TTATAGTAAGAAAGCTAATTATAGTTTTAACCAAATTATAGGTTTTAGCGCCCCCTCTCCAGAGGAGAGGGGGTCAGACTTTTATTTAGACCCGCGGGTACCTCAGAGCCTAATACCATGCGATCAAAAGCTTTCATTCTCAAGCGCTACTCCTAGACTATCACATGAAGAAACAGGCCTTACATGCTCAAGCCCTACGACAGAGAGCATCAAAATTAGGCTAGACAGCCTGCGTTACGCTTCGCTCGAGTCTTGGCCAATAGAAGCTGGAGTTCATCCTTCCAAAGCTCGGCCTTGATGTACGAGTCATGGCCAGATGTCTTTTTGCTCGCAGGAACCGTGACTGCCTTGCCCAGACCAGGCTTCATCAATGTGTTGACAGTACGCTCCAAAATGCCGAGCTCTGCGGGGTTCATCCAGTCATCGGCCGTGTTCACGGCCACGAGAGGAGCCTTGATCAGGCCCAAATCAGCCTCGGGGTCGTAGGTGTGGGATGCGTTCCAGGCGTAGAGCTGGTCGTTGGCATCGTAATCGACGATGTGAGGCATGAGCTCCTCGACATAGGAGTCAATGGCATCTCTCGAAGGATACTCCCTCTGCCAGTAGGTGGGTGACGACAGCATGACTTGTTGGATGAGTAGAGCGCCTGCCAGTCCCGTCAAGAATTCATCCTTGTAGTCGCCTCCGTTCCATGCTGGGTCTCTGGTAATGAGTTCAAGGACAAACTTCCTCCACAGCCGGTTATGACCAGAAATCTGGACCGGGAAAGATGCAATGGGCATCAGAGCATCCATAAAGTCTGGGTAGAGCTCTCCCCACATCCATGTGTGCATACCACCCATAGACACGCCCATATGGAGCCTCGTGTGATTGATCCCAAAGTGCTCTGTCAGAAGCTGGTGATCGGCGCGGACCATGTCCGAGTACTGATAGCTCGGGAAATCGGCTCGGAGATCAGTGTTGCTGGGCCTGCTAGAGTTTCCGTGCCCAATACCGTCACGGAGGATGATGAAGTAATCCTCGGCGTCCAGAACCTGGCCGGGGTTGAATAGCACCTTTGCAAAGTCATCGTTGAGGAACTGCTCGCTGAGACCTGTGGTTCCGTGCATGATGAAGACGGCGTTGGTGGACCCATCAGAGTGGACCTTGAGTTTGCCCAAAGTTTGATAGTGAAGCTCAAGCTCATCGAGCTTTCCACCCGAGTCAAATTTGAAGTCTTCGATCACGTAGTGGCCACTTTTGGTCTCCGGCCATGCTTGCTTTGGCTTGTCCTCGGCAAATGCCACAGGCAACAAAGTGCCCATGGCGAGGAGACAGGTGCTGTGAAATTTCATGCTGGCTTTATATAAGCCGATCAGGGAGTATTGATTATATAAATCGGTCTTGAGAGTGGTTGTGAGTGTGGGAGTTGTTGTGTGAACAGATGCTAAGGTGTTGTGTTATTAGTGTCCTTACAGGGAGCTCTATGGCCTTAAATACTTTCGCTTATACCCACAACGCAAGAACATGTCGTCAACAAAATAGATCAGATCCGCCCACGTACTGCGTGTGTGGCTGGCATGCTGCTATGGTGTTTCTGTCAGAACGATTTGATTGCGACGTTGAGGCTGACGGCAGAACACGCGAATGCGAGTTTTGGCGTCGACTGAGACGGAGTCACGGTTGTTACTGGGAACAATTGTACTGTTTGCTTTTTAAAAACGCAGAAAATATTGATTTTTTTGAGAGTAAAATCAAAATCTAATCTCTTTCGCAATCGCTCAATTGACTCGAAAGACCTCTTTTACTATCACATTCACGCAGATGAAGCAGTTTAATGCCACTCTTGCATTACCGTTGCTGCGAAAGACCTTGAAGTAAGTCCGTCGGACTAGTAGATGATGCATAAATTCAAGCTTACCAAACCCGAAGTCCGTATTACCACGAAGATCACAGCCCATCAGCCACAGCGAGGACGCGCCTAGATTATTAAACGGCGTGTCCGAAGTTCAGTAATCAAGCCCTACTTCCGCATAAACGGCCGCGTTTGGTTTAGGGCCCCTCAGGGCGTAAGCAAGATCCCGCCCTGTCATCATCGGCATGCACAGCCTTGTGGCCCTGCTTCAGCTCATGCTTGCATTGACGACGCCGGACCTATTCTTTTTTATCCAATCGCGCTTTTATCGCTTATTGCGAAATAAGCCGAGCGGGCTTTTGCTTGATAGGACATCTACGAAAGATCCGAGCCAAGGACCCGCCAACTCTTCTGCACTAGTAGCGGGACGGTCATTACTAGACTTGACCAGAGTAGCTGGAGTTTATCCTATCACCACAAGTCCCCTGCCCTACAAATGCATAAAAATATTTGCGAATTACGAGAAGTTTCACGCCTGGTAAGGTTCATCGACTGAGGCATAGAAACCATGTTAGAGTCGAATTTGACGCGTAGACACACCAAGCCAGGCCCCGACGTAAAGTCTAGTTGGCAATCTAGCTACCCTGGCAGCTTCTTGAGCAGCCATCCTCCAGACTGCTGATCAACCACTAGGTGGTCTTTGATCCCAGTGTTGTAGGCTTCTTGGCAGCACATTTAGCACATGTCTCGTCCTTATTAATCGTCTCTCCCGCTAGAATGTGGCCACACGACCCTTCTCTTCCGTTCGGCTTTGCAGCCGCCTCGGGGCAAACATAGTGATCATGGCCCAAGCGAATGCGGGTGCCGCATACTTTGCACAGATAATTGAGGAGAAGGTCGTGGCACATGGTGGCGGCTTGAGTGAGATTTCGTGTTTGGGCGCGTTGTTTCCGTCCTGGTGAAGTTGATCTGATAGAGTATGCAATAATCGAAACGTGGAGAGTTGTTTGGAGTTGGTGGTGGAGTTCAGAGAAGTTCAAACAGGTTGGTATTGGACTGAACACTGGTATTTATACCCTCTCAGGTGGATGAATCATTGCTGGCTCTCCGGATGTTGTGAGTAAAGGTAATTATCACTCTGTGCTGCTATTACATCCGATTAAAGACTGTCGAATATCTTTACCCTGGCGGACTATGTCTGAAGGGCAGTCAAAAGTGAACTCTCAGCCATTGGGCCTATGCCGTGGACTTTGTGACCAAGTCCTACCGGCCGAGGCTCTATGCCACCGTTTCTGGCGCCACGATATACCCAGGCGTTATGAGGAGAAATCTGGGTATTTTTATGGCATTTTGCAAGGGAGCGAGTCGCAGCTGATCCGTGGCGATATGAATACTACGAGGTTTGGCATGCCCAGTCAGCAGGTAAGATCACCGTTGACCTACTTATACGAGCCAGCCGACCTTAGCGCTGTGAGCCACATGCGGAAATACGACACTTTCATGCCTCCTTCTATGCAGAGAGATGCTTTTGTCTCAGTGGAGATAAATACTCCGCAACTTGCTGGAATCCTATTGGGCATCGTATAACCATCGGCCGAGGTGGTACCTGGTTTTCGTTTCAGCTGGTGAGCTAGTAACAATTTTCGTGGGCCGCGTCTGACTGACCAGTTAAACCCATAACGACCTCAAAACGTGAGTCTCACAGCTAACCATGCACCTAGCAACCAACAGCCAACAATTTGCAGCACATAATTGGTCATGTTTCAGGCATAAGCGGCGCGGGCCGTTCAGCCCTAAGCCAGTCGGCCCATTCAAAGGGTATTTCCCCCGACATATTACTCTTAATCCCTCGTCGAGCCCCATGTATCGAGAAGTTTACTCCTCAACTTCGTACTATTGGAGAGCCACCATGTCGAACAGCAACCCTGAAGGGACGAAGTTGCCCGATGCGTCGAAGTCCATCGCCATGGATACAGAACATCTACCCAAGTCTCCATCCAAATCACCACCTCCTCAGCCGGACCTTGTTCCAGCAGAAGATCCGGATGTATGCCAACCCACTCACTCGCCTTTTGGGACGTGACTGACATGTTGAAGGGCGATTTCGACGTTGATGACGACTCTTCTCTTGGCTCTGACACGTAAGTGGGCACACAAGCCGCTTGTGTGCCATCCGTTTCTGACGAGTTTCACAGAGAAAGCTCAACTGTCTCCGTCACTGCCAGTATCTTCGAGTACCGCCAGAGCCAAGGACGCACGTACCATAGTGATAAGTTCGCTTCAGCGTACTTTTGCCCAAATGACGATCAACAAATTCAGTCTATGGATCTAACGTACAGCTTGTAACCAAGATGACCAAAGGAAGTAGTTCTGACGATCGTACAGCCACCACTACTTGACCCTGCTTTTGGGTAACGAGTTGTTCCTTGCTCCGATGGAGCCAAATAAAATCCAGGTTCGGTGTTTACTGGAAGTAAAGACCTATTGGTACGGCCAGTACTAATCCTTCACAGCGTGTTCTTGATGTTGGTACAGGAAGTGGTGAGCAATTAAAAACTTCTCATCAATATTCCGGCTAACAGAGTCCCGAGGCATATGGGCGATGTAGGACGACTACAAAGGCTGTTACTGATCATCCACTGATGCATTTGTAGAGAATTTGCCGATCGATATTCTGGCGTCGAAGTTACCGGAACTGACCTCTCTCCTTGTCAACCTCAATGGGTTCCCCCAAATGTTCGATTCGAGATCGATGATGCTACCCTGTCATGGTCCTGGAACGACAACCATTTCGACTTTGTCCATATTCGATACCTCTTTGGTGCTATTAAAGATTGGACTGCTCTCTTTAAAGAGGCATACCGCTGTTGTGCCCCCGGAGGCTGGGTACAGTCTGTCGAGGCTGATATCAAGTTCCGCAGCGACGATTCAACTACCGACCTAGAGCCAGCATTTGAAACATTCTGGAAGCTCTTTGACGATGGTGGCAAAATCTTGGGCAATTCCTTTTTCGTGCATGGTTTGCAAAAGGAAGGATTTGAGGACGCCGGCTTTGAGGATGTTCGAACCGTGGACTACAAGGTATGTAATTCTAAGCCCTTGAGGTGTTGGCTAAGGATAACCCTCCAGTTTCCCGTCGGCGGTTGGCCCAAAGACCCAAAGCTCGCAGAAATCGGGCGATTTGTGAAACTGACGTTGGAAAATGACATGGAGGGTAAGAGAACCTCCAGTTGAGCTAAAAACAGAATTCTCATACACATAGGATACACCTTGATGATGTGGCACGATGTTGTCCAATGGCCCCAGGATGAGTATGAAGTTTTTCTCATGTCGCTACGCAAAGCAATACGCAATCCCAAAGTCCACAGCTACATGACCGTGCGGTACGTGTATGGCCGCAAGCCTGGCCAAGAGGAGCGTCAGTGACGCTATTATCTTGCAAGTTCACTGAATGGCGGTTGAAGTGGTTCCGGGCATTCACTAACTGTGGGGCCCAATGCATTGAGAAACGGGAGATGTAGGAAGGTGTGTTTTACCATGTCGCTGTAAAGACGACCCATGTTGTGAGGTCGTCGAATATATTTAAGAGACTAGCTTGTTTGGGATCTGGTTGTCATGAGACTGAATCACGTTTCTTGGCGCTTGAGCATCTGTCGTAATAGTCGTGGTTGACTCGACATATTTGCGGTTCACTGCAACTCTCGTTAGGTCAAAATGACGTTTCTGGTTACTCATAACCATGACTTACTCGGAGCTCGATGATACTGGTCAACCCAAGTAACCTCGGTGCCCGTAGAAAGGGCTACCCGCTGAACGAAGTTGGGATCACGCAAGAACTCACGAGCAACGTGAACAACATCTGCTTTTCCATTGCTCAAGATCTGTCGAACGTCAGCCACCTCAGCCTTAAACGTAATCAGAGGAGGCACAGGTAACGTACATTGTGAACAGTATCTCCGTCTCGGATCCAGCCAACAGCACCTACAAAAACGCGTGGAAGTTTAAGATCTTTAACAGCCTTTGCGAATGGGACTTGATACTGCTGACCAAGTTGCACCTGTTGTCTCCGGTCGGTTCCACCACTGGACATGTCGAATAAATCCACGCCTTCCGCAGCAAGAATAGGGACATATCGCAGGGTATCATTCAGCTCCCATCCTTGTCCCTGAGGTAGCCAGTCCACTGCAGATATCTTCCAAAAGACCGGCATGTTGTTTGGGATGTTTCGCCGGATAGCCCTGATAACCTCGACACCGATCCGGGTGCGGTTCTCAAAACATGCACCCCATCGATCTGTTCGTTTGTTGGTCTATTCGCAAGATCAGTGACCAAATCTATGATAGAATGATAATCTCGCATCTTTACCGCGGGAGAAGCAAATGAATGTAGGAGATAGCCATGGGCTCCGTGGACAGCAATCACATCAACGCCAGCCTCAACAGCTCTACGCGCAGCTTTTCCGTAAGCCTCGACGGTTTCGAGGATTTCCTCCTCTGACATTGCACTTGGAGTAGCATAGTTCTCATTCCAGGGCTCCTCTGTGGGACCCTGAACGTCATTACCATAACCCCCAAATTCGTCAGGGACGAGACGGAGACCCAACCACGGCGGGCAGACACCAGACTTTCTGCCTGCGTGTTGCAGCTGAATGGCGACCTTTTGCGATTGTGAGTGAATCAGATCGACAATTCTCTTTAAAGGAGGAATGTGGTCGTCTGACCAAAGACCGGCGTCTTGAGGTGTGTTGCGGCCCTAGGAGCGAGCTTCAGTTAGTTAACGGCCCTGTCAGTTTCTGAGCCAGCAGAAGGGCCTGTGAGAAATAGGACACAGTACCGTAGCGGTGACCGCGGTCGCTTCCAGCGTGATCAGGGCACTCCCTCGCAAGGCCCACTGTCCATAGTGGGCGACGTGAAAGTCACTGAACATGCCATCTTTGCAGCTATACATGCACATAGGGGCAACCCAGACGCGGTTCTGGAACGTCTTGCCACGGATTGTGATTGACCGAAACGCGGGACTTATGGATTCTTCAGTAACACCATTTTCAGGGCTGAGAATTGCTGTGCCAACTGGGACTCTTTGTTTTGGCGTGAAGTATGGAAGGCTGTCGACTACTTCGCTTCGGAAGTCTGAGTATTGACATTGAGAAAGAGAGCCCATTGTTAAGATAAGAAAGATAAGTGAGTTTGACTTGTTGCCTATCTAATGAGCTATGCGATGGATTGTGTGATAATGAATAAATACATTTTGTCCATTAACATAAGAGGCCATTATCAAGAGTAGATGCCCCCAAATTACCTATCAGGCACATACACACAATCATTTCTATCATTACGTTACTAATCTCAAGGACATTGCCGGGTTCCTTGCCGTGGAATCACAATCACTTCGGCAGTTCTTATTTTCTACCCCAATCATTTCCTTCCTCGTCAACACGGCCGAAATAGGAAATATTGGGGTGGTCCCAAAGGGGAAATCACCCCAATCACGGCCCCACCCACTTTCGCCACGCCGTCATCCCGTGTCACCGGAGGGAGGGCTACTAGTCAGGGTTGACCAGGTACCACGTATCGCTGAACATCATAGGCCTTGAAGGTTCTTCAAGCGAGGTCAGCAGACGCGGAAAACACCTTCCTCGCCGCCACAACAAGCCTCAACATCGTCACAACTTTGACTTATCTCGACCGCCACCATGGCTCCCGGCTTGGCTCGCAAGTATGAAATCAACGCCGATATGGGTGAAGGCTTCGGCAGATGGAAGATGGTAAGTCTACCGAAATCTCTGGCCTCTTAGACACTCATCTAACGGATTTTTCTAGGGGCCAGATGAGGAGCTGATGCCATTGATTGATGCTGCCAACATCGCGTGCGGGTTTCATGCTGGTGACCCCTCCATCATGCTCAAGACGATTCGTCTATGCAAGAAGCATGGTGTAAGAGCGGGTGCCCATCCCGGATTGCAAGATTTGTTTGGCTTTGGTCGAAGAAAGATTGAAATTGATACTGGGGATATGTATGCCATGATACTCTACCAGGTCGGCTCTCTCAAAGCTATGCTGGATGCCGAAGGCGTGGAGCTATCTCACATTAAGCCACATGGCGAGCTCTTCTTTTATATGCAAAGAGACTTGGCCATCATGAGAGCGGTTCTAGAAGCGTGCGCTACCTTCAAAGTTCCAGTCTACGCATCTCAAAATCCGGAACAGGAGGCTATGTGCAAGGAGATGGGCATTCCTTTCCAAGGCGAGGTTTATGTTGACATAGACTACTCGCCTGAAGGAAAGCTGTTACCAGTGTCAAAATCCCAAGTTGCCACGCCAGAGCTGTGTTCTGAGCGTGCTCGTGGGGCGACAACGACCGATACCGGAAAAGATATCAACGGCACCCAGTTCAGCTTTGGGTTTGGAAGCAGGCCATTTAGCATCTGTCTTCACTCAGATGCGCCTACAGTCTTGGAAAACGCCAAGGCAGTGCGAAAAGCAATTGATGAAGCCAACAGGGAAAAGTTTGCATCGGAAGTGAGCTAAGGTGCTCAAATACGACATAAATTGAACTCCCCGGATCTCAATAATTAGCTGGATAGTTCATAGATTATATCAATAATGCGCCCTACAAGATTTCTTCCTTCAGGGCGTTCATAGCTATGACATTAACTGGGCAGTCAAGACATATGACCGTGTTATTCGCCGTCAATTGCGTTACATCTCTGAGAAGACATCCCGGTTTTGCGTATCAACCAGCCCACTGTGCTGGTCCTTATCTTATTGATAGCATCGCTGTCGTGGTCTGACTCAAGGTTATCATACCCATGATATCTGAGCTAAGGGTCTAGACTATCATGCGAGGCCCACACGCCCCTGTCCGCCAAGTCAAGTTATCAATGCGGGGAGTGGCACTTGACTGTACCAGGTCTCGTCGCTAGTCCCAAGAGATAAGGTCCCGGGCGCCTGGGAGCGAAAGATCGGGGTAGTAATACCCTGGTATCATGGGCTCTCAAAGACCATGTCTCGTTCCAAGAATCGCCCGAGCCGGATACAAAAGGCTATTCCAGCCTCCCTAGAGAATATCCGAGCGTTTGAACCCGACCCTCTTGCTGATCATTTCCCTGGCCCTGAGATGCATGTTACTCAACCCAACGCCGGAACACACAGTAGTCTATGAGCCTTGTTTACATGCTCTTTGACTTGGTTGATCTTCAACAAGCTTTGAACACAGCGAATCAAACCCATCGTTCCTCTTCCTTTCCATCCCCAAACAACCGCGATGGCGTCTCAAGTGCCCATACCTGGAACGGTTCAACTCGTCGATGCCCAGGGCATTTTCAACGTCAAGCACGGCCAACAGTCCCGAGATATTGTACTCGTCCCTCAACCTACCGACAATCCCGATGACCCTCTGCGATGGAGCGTGCCCCGAAAGACAAGGAATATCGTCTGTGCTATGACATGGTGCTTTTTTGTCGCTGCCATGATCTCGGGCCTGTCACCTGCATACCTCCTCATTGAGCAGGATACTGGTATTTCTGTTGCGGATCTTAGCACTGGAAATGGCCTCCTCTTTCTGTTTCTTGGCTGGGGTACCATGATTACGCAATGTCTTGCACTCAATTACGGTCGTCGTTTAACCCTCATGGTATCTATTGTCTGCACCACCGGTGTAACCTTGTGGACCGCATACGTTCAGTCGAGAGGGGAATTCTTCGCCAATCGGATTCTCCTGGGCATTGTGTCTTCTCCACAAGAGACACTCATCGAGGTGATTATTGGAGATATCTTCTTTACGCACGACCGAGGTTTCTACATGGGTGCCTACAGTTGGACTTTGTGGTGCGGTGCGTTCCTGGCGCCAGTGGCGTCTGGCTACGTTGCGCAGGATCTTGGGTGGCGATGGATCCAATATGTCTTAACTTTCATCGGAGCTGGTGTTGCATTTGTGACATTCTTCTTCTTTGAGGAGACCATGTTCTATCGCCACAACAACGTTGAAGAGTTTCGCGACATCTCAGGTCTCGACCCACTCCAACCCAGCAATATTCCGGAAACACTCGTCAACAACACCAAAGCTGGATCAGAGAAGGACGCCAAGATGTCGACAGCAAATAGAGAAGATGACTCCGCTTCGAGGTCTGTCGAGACCTCTGTCTTCGAGTCAAGCGAAAGTACCAAAACCTACCTTGAGAAGCTTAAGTTCTGGGGCTTCCGCGATCCGCGACAACCCAATACCTTCAGGCTCTTCTTCCTGCCCATTCAGCTGCTCCTCATGTTTCCCGGGATGTTCTTCGGTGGCCTGCTCGTTGGTGGAATCCTCGCGTGGTACAACGTTGTCGGCGGGTCTTTGGCTCTGATCTTGGGCAGCCCTCCGTACAACTTCAGTGCCAATAACATTGGTCTTACCTATCTCGCCTCTGTCGTTGGAGTTACTATTGGCTGCTTCGTCTCAGGTTGGATGTCGGATGCTCTGGCGCTCCGCCTTGCGCGGCGGAATGGCGGTGTCATGGAACCTGAACAGCGTCTCTGGACATGTCTCATTGCCCTTGTGGCACATCCTGCCGGGTGCCTTCTCTACGGAGTAGGAGCATCATATCAGATCCATTGGTTTGGGATTGTATTCGGTCTGGGTCTTATTTCCGTCACTCTCCCCATGGGCTCCAACCTCGCATTCACGTATATCCTCGATAGTTACAAGGAGGTTGCCGGCGAAGGCCTCGTCTCGGCTATTCTCATCCGCAATATGATGGGTATGTCGTTTTCTTCTATCTCCATTACCATTTGTTAACTCTTCCAGGTTTTGCTTTTGGTTACGCTGTTGTTCCGATGATCGAGAATCTTGGCCTTCGGTATGCCTTTGTGCTGATCGCCCTCTTGGGCTTGGCCTTATGGTGCAGCGCCATCGTGATGATTTATGTTGGCAAGCCTCTTAGGCGTTCCACTGCGCAGTCGTATTGGAACCTCGTCGAGCGGTACGGTGCCACAGCTCATTGAGTTTCTGTGGCATAGCGATATCATTTGTCGATTTGATCACGATACACACGGCGGAGATGTTGTTGTTGTTTCCTTCTCCTGTTTTAGTTTCAAGCAGCGCGGTAGTAATTTACATAATTACATTACAAGTCTGTCCTTACATAACTACGACCCTAAGAAGAGCTCCTGGTGACAAAATGAATCCCGATGTAATCAACAAGTATTTTCATGACACAATTGATATTGTGTTCTTTGTTGCAGCAGAAAGATACCCAAACCAGATAGTGGGTGGGCAAACAGATGATCCCAGAGTCGTTCAAGTCCAATATCTTGACTCAGTCTACTCTACTAACACAAGCCTAGCACGAGACTCAGCAGGCCATACCATTCACAAGCTAGGATTCCTAACTACCTTGGCACACCCAAGCCAATGTTACAAGACTGCAAGCGATGTCCTTACTGGACTTTCTACCCCATGAAATTACCGGTAATGGTTAGTACACGTAGAATCTCCCAGGATCCGAAGACAATTTCCTCTTTCGCTTACCCCGCGCCGATCAAGAAATGGGGTAAAAAGTGCGGCCAGGATTGGCTGCGGGCGCAGACGCGTACCCCAGTTTTGATAACCACTTACCGGGTCAATAATAGATGGTATGCCTGAGATATGATATCCAGACTCTTCCGTGCCATTTCCAATCGTATATCTCCGTCTTGACACACTAACGTTGAATATCATCCTTGCTTCTGTCAATCCGTTTCCAAAATCATGGGGTCCACAGATTCAACAGTGTTGCGCAACATCCGCAAAGTCTTGGTAGCCAACCGAGGCGAGATTGCAGTCAGATGCATCAAGGCTTGCCGGGAGCTAGGGGTCCACAGCGTGGCTATTATTACAAACGCAGACGCGACATCTTTGCACGCCACATTGGCTGATGAAGCAGTATTATTACCAGGAGACGATGGCAGTGCGTATACAAACGGGTAAGTTTGTGACACGGCCCAGCTTATTGCAATTGTTGCCTTGCTAAATGCCTGTCCGAATAGTGAAGCCATTTTGGATATCTGCAGACGCACAGGGGCCGATGCAATCATCCCCGGCTACGGCTTCTTGAGTGAAAATGCCGAGTTCGCTGACATGGTGTCTACTGCGGGCATCACTTTCGTCGGCCCCTCTTCAGCGTCCATCAAAGCTATGGGCCTTAAGCACGAGGCGCGATCTATCGCTGAAACCGCATATGTTCCAGTTATCCCCGGCACACAACTACTAGCATCGTCCAAAGATGCCACAGAAGCCGCAAAACGTCTAGGGTTCCCAGTTATGCTCAAGGCTACAGGCGGAGGTGGAGGTATGGGTTTACAGATTTGCCATTCCGAGCACGAGGTTGAGAAAACGTTCTCAATGGTTGAAAGTCGCGCCAGTACTCTCTTCAAGAACAGCGGAGTCTTCTTGGAAAGATACTACCCTCGCTCACGACATGTGGAGGTCCAAGTCGCAGGCAACGGTGACATCGTAGTCGCTTTCGGAGAGCGCGAGTGCTCTCTCCAGCGGCGACATCAGAAGGTGATTGAAGAATGTCCCAGTCCCTTTGTTGAGCGACATCCCGGCCTGCGCGAAAAGATGCTTCAAGCAGCCGTGAATTATGCGTCCCAGCTCAAGTACAAGAGTGTGGGCACCGTCGAATTTCTCGTGGATGACGAGACGGCCGACTTTTTCTTTCTCGAAATGAATACGCGTTTACAGGTCGAACACGGAATTACGGAATTATGCTACGGAGTCGATCTAGTCCATCTAATGTTGCAACAAGCCGACTTCGAACATGGGGGCCAACTGGGGATCCCATCGGATGTTTTGAAGGGTCTTGGAAGACCGCAACCGTTAGGTTCTGCGATAGAAGCCCGAGTCTATGCAGAGGTACCGCTTCGCGACTTTGCTCCCAGCCCCGGCGTCTTTCAATACGTTCACTGGCCGGATGGTGAGGGTGTGCGAGTCGATACATGGATTCGAAGCGGCCAACGGATCACGCCTCTTTACGATCCGTTGGTCGGCAAGATTATGGTCTACAGCTCTGATGGGCGAGACGCTGCCCAGAAGCGGATGCTTGCAGCGCTGGCTGATACAGCCCTCCAAGGGGCACAGTCCAACTTGGAATACCTGTCACGGGTTGTGGAGTCGGACATGTTTGTGAGCGGCAGCACTTTGACCAACTCTCTGTCAACATTCAAGTTCAAGACCTGCTCGATACAGGTCCTTGACCCCGGTGTATTCACCACAATTCAAGACTACCCAGGCCGGATTACAGTAGGGCATGGAGTTCCCCCTGGAGGTCCCATGGACGATCTTAGTGCCAGAGTGGCCAACGTCCTCGTTGGGAATGACCCTGGAGTTGAGCTTCTCGAAACCACCTTGTCTGGTCCGGAGCTTCTGTTTCACGAGGCAGCCATAGTCGCTGTTTGTGGTGCCGAACTTCCCCTCACTCTTGATGGCAGCCCTGAACCAATGTGGTCCAGGATCATCGTTAAGCAAGGTCAGAGGCTCAAGCTTGGCAAGGTCTCTGGGGCTGGCCTACGAACATATCTGGCCGTAAAGGGCGGGTTTCCCGAAATACCCAAATTTCTCGGCTCAAAGGCAACTGCACCCGAGCTTGCGTTTGGCGGGCTCCAGGGGCGAAAGCTTCAGCAAAACGACATCCTCGCTCTCCCTACACAGTCGGGGACTTGGGCAGCTGCAGCTACACCTTTCTCTCTACCACGTGACGCTATACCCAGTTTCACGAGCAAGACCGCCTATTGCCTCGATGGCCCGTACGGTTCTGACGACATATTGACTCCTGAAGGACGCCAGACTCTATACGAAACTGACTGGGTTGTCAGCCACAACAGTGGCCGTAGTGGCGTCCGATTGGAAGGTCCCCGGCTAAAATGGGCTCGTACCTCGGGAGGAGGGGGCGGCTCTCACCCATCAAACGTCTTCGATTACGGATATCCAAACGGTGGTGTCAACTGGACTGGCGAGTCGCCTATTATCTTTGCTCATGATCGCCCAGATTTGGGTGGGTTCGTCTGCCCAACAACTCTCTGCTCGGGCGAGATGTGGAAGGTTGGCCAGTTGAAACCTGGTAACACTATAAGATTCCGACGCACGACTTACGACAAAGCAAGGGAGATCACGCAGAGGAAAGACGCCTATCTTCAGGCTTTGGCTGCCCTCGCACAGGGGAAGGGAAACAATAGCCAGATACCTTCTCTGGACATCGAGTTCGGCGATGAAGCCACGTCTTCCATTCTGCATCATGTGGCTGCCTCGGGCAGTCATCCTCGGGTGACATACCGTCAAGGAGGCGACACGAGTATTATCGTCGAATACGGTGATCAAATCGCGGATCTGCGGAACACGGCGTGCGTGCAGCTTCTCGCCAAGCAACTCGTGGCTGCAGATCTCCCGAGTGTCCGCGGTGACACCAACTTTGCCACCCTAACAGTGCGCTTTGATCCGTCTCAAACAGATCGATCCAAGCTCCTCCAGCAACTCATCGAACTCGATGGCAGCATTGGAGAAACAACTGGCATCAAGCTTACTACTCGGCAATTCCGCCTTCCAATCTGCCTCGATCATTCGTCTCTGGAGGAATCTGCCCAGCGGTACATGGCCAACATCAGACCCACGGCCGCTTATCTACCGGATAATGTAGAGTACATTCGCAAAAGCAATGCTCTCGAGAAACGCAGCAACGTTTTTGATTCGCTGCTCAACACGCCGTGGCTTACGGTGGCTGTCGGCTTCTATGTCGGAACACCGATCCTGTTCCCGCTTGATCCGCGGTACATGTTGACAGGCCAGAAATACAACCCCAGCCGTGCTTACACACCAAACGGTTCTGTTGGTCTGGGCGGCTCATTGTTGGCCATTTATCCTGTTGCTGCTCCAGGAGGGTATCAACTTATGGCTCGCACCTTGGGCGCATGGGACACGGCTGGAAATCGTCCGGGGTTCTCAGTCCAACGACCGTGGTTGTTCAATCACCTCGACTTGATCAAATTCTACGAGGTACCTGAGAAGGAGTACGACGAGCTGGAGCGCGATTTTGATTCAGGCCGGTACGTGTTTGACATGACCGAGACGACGCTTGACATGGATGAGTATATCGCTAAGTTTGATGCGGCAAATCGCAACCCGGAGTACCAGGCCTGGCGGTCTCGTCAGGCGGCAGCAGCGAAAGAAATGGGGGAGTTAGAACAAAAACTCTTCGAGGAATGGACCGCAGAAAAGGCATTAGGCAACAACAATGCAGATAATGAAGACGGCGATGCTGATTCTGACTCGACCGTCTTGATCGAGTCACCAGTAGACGCCAACGTCTGGAAGGTTCTAGTAAAGCCCGGCGATGTGCTGGAGAAGGGACAGACGGTGGCAGTGCTCGAGGCCATGAAGATGGAGATCAACCTGGTTGCGGGGGAGGTCCAGGCTGGGGCAACGGTGGTGAAGATTAGCCAGCCGCCTGGAAGCGTTGTGAGTCCGGGGACACCTGTTGTGAAAGCGAAGAGACAGGAATAAATTGAATATGTCTAAAGCGTCACTCGACGTTCGGCTTTATCATATCACAACTTCAGTCTTACAACCAAATGAAATCAGGGGCTAGTAAACCTCGGTGTTCGATGGCTAAGCTAGGCATCCTAGTCTTTTCAATGTCCTTGAAGTAGCGAAACCACTACTAGCACACGGATGTACCTTGGTCTCTTCGACCTATGGTCTACTATTAGCTGCCTGCCTCTATAATAGGTGGCTTTAAGGGTGTCCAGCTCTCGTGATCACATTACCTACCCTACGCCCCTACCTAAAGCAGGCAATTTTCTAGCAGAAACTTACCGGATGGAGACTTATCTTCCTGCTAGACCTATTTAATCATGCATATATATATGCATGATATCATAGCTGTAGAGATTGAACATGGGTATAATATGATGCTTGCTGTTTAATAAATCCCAACCCATTAGATGAGAAAATCGCAACAGTGAGAACGACCTGTCAGAGCTCAGCGATGGGTAGACCCTGTGGGTCCATTATTTTTCTTTGTTAGATCCTATTGGCTAAGCCCTTGCTCAGGATCTTAGCTGCTGCGCGTCAACCCACTCTCGCGTTCTGGGCAAGGATTGAAAGGCCCACGACTTTTTGTTCATTCGCTAGTTTTTGTGGTATGACGCTCTTATCGATTTTACCCCTGCCCACCGATAAGACCGGGCCGGGTGTTATCTCGACTCTCCCCCGCAAACCCGGTCCACCGGGACAGAACACTGCCGTCTCGAGACTCTCTCCCTTTTCATTCCACTTGCCTGCAATTAATTCGTTATTGTCATATTATTATCAGGAACTGCAGCTGGCGGCTCCTAGGCATGTTGCCGCCCTCCTGTCCCAGTGCCATGGCTTCATAGTACCGTCCCTCACGCATTGACCCCGTCGCGATTGCAACGCGACGCCACCCATCGCGCCATGAAAGGCCGACCGCGGCTTCGTGTGGCTCCGTGCAAGTTCTGCAACAAAGAGTTCAAGCGACAAGAGCACCTAGACCGGCATCTTCGTACCCGCAAGTAACCAATGCCCTCCAATTGTGTATCTCGATGCTGAGTATCTAGACACTCGGGAGCGGCCATTTGGATGTTCGTGTGGTCGCATGTTCTCCAGACAGTAGGTCCCTCTCCATGCCCTGGTGCAATCCACCCATATGCGTCGATGGCTGGGATGTTGACGTAATGACACCCATCTCTAGGGATCTGCTCAGCCGCCATTACCGACTCTCCCAATGCTCCGACTCTGCTGGCACCATACACCACGACAGACGAGGCTCTGCGACAGACCGCCCGCCCCAATCTACCCTCCAAACCTTTCCAGTCGAACCCATCTCCATCTCTCCACGACTGCCAAACAGCAGCCATGGCCGATCTCCGTCCCTCCCCTACGAGAACCAGCCTTCAGTGTTTGACGCTATCACCGACTTTGCGACCCAGGCATCCCAGGAACAGCTGATGGGCAAATTCTCGATCCATGATCCAGTTGCAGAAAGCCAGGACTATAGTCCTGGCGGCGTCTCCCGCGAAAGCGGCCCTCCGACGTCTGGGGATGAGCACATGGAGACAGTCGAGACGGCGCTCGACTTTACGCAACTTCAGGGCTTCGACACAGACTTCTTCTCCAACGAAACAGACATGATCAACGAATACCTTATGGGTGTTTTCCCTTCGATGGATTACCGGACACCGATCATCGACAATGTGCCGGATGGGTATGGCGACATGGACGGGAGGCCGGCATCAGTTCCCAATGTTCCAGACTCTAGCCGCGAGCCATCGGCTCCTATGCAAACGGCAGTGGCAACGGCTCAGGCCCAGGCCCAGGCTTCCACACCCGAGTCTTGCCCATTTGATCTGGACGATGCAGCGGATCAAACGAACCAAGAACGCGATGGAATTGACGGACCACTAAACGCCATCGACGACATAATTGGGTCCAACCCATGGGCAGTGTCGGCGGCTGCTTACGACAAACTCTCCGCGGAGGTTATGAAGCATAAACTTATTTTGCGACAGCCGTTTACACTCCCGTGCCGTCAGACGTTATCGCGATATATCGCCAGCTATATTCGCGGGTTTCATCCTCATCTCCCTTTCATACATCTTCCTACAGCTTGCCTGGAGACTATGGCTCCGGTTCTGCTGTTGACTGTTGCAGCTACCGGATCATTTTACGGTTTCGAACACACTCACGGATATACCATGTACTTTTTTGCAAAGTCAATCATCGCTGAGAAGCTTGAGCAGCGTCGTCGTGCTTCTACCCTGCACCTTGTTCGAAGTTTTCCACGCTACGCCGAACTGCCTAACAACTCTTCTGGAGATCACAACGCCCAGTCAGATCTGACACCACAGCCTGTAGCACCCGCCTTTGATCTCGAGTTACTGCAGGCCCTGGTGGTCCTCCTCATGACCATGTCTTGGCTTGATGGACCATTCGCTGAGGATGCTCTGGCCATGAGCAGCCAACTTGCTGCACTCACCCGCGAGGCCTTGAGATACCCACCCGTGGAAAGCGCGCGCCAGAGCTGGAAGGATTGGTCGCTAGAAGAAGCCAAGCGACGCACTGTCTTATCGGCTTACTTTGTGCTTAATATCCAAACCATCTGCTTCAATGTACCACCCCAAATTCCCAGCTCAGAGATGAATGTTACCCTTCCGTGTTCTGAAGCAGAGTTCGAGGCACCTAACTCTGCCGTCTGGGGCCGCCTGCATCAGAAGAGTAATCTCCATAATATGGGCTTTCAGTACTGCCTCAAGGAGTTGCTGTCTGGGAAGTCATTGGTGAAGGAGGCCTCGGCAAGTGAATTCGGGAATTACATGCTCGTCCAATCTCTGTTGATGCAGATCTATTTTGAACGACAGACTACGTCTGTTGTCATGAGCTCGTCGTCGAGCCTCGCACCCTCCATCATCAAGCTGTACGACGCTGCTCTCGGAGCATGGCAAACATGTTGGGACTCGGCTATTGAATCTGCGTTGGATCCATCATCTGTCCACGGACCGTTGGCCTTCAACTCAACTGCGATGCTGCGTTTGGCCCATGTCCACCTCGGGGCTGGGTTGTTCAGCCAGTGCGCACTCAGCTCACGGGATCCTCGGGTCGTTGCCCAGGCGTTTGAACCACACCGAAACCCCATTTCACTGGGCTCAGTTCATCTAGACCAAGCAGTGCTCCATGCCATCTACGCGCTAAGGATACCTGTGAGGGTTGGGATAGCGTTTGTAGCGCGCGGCCGGACGGGACACTGGAGTGTCCAACACGCCATAAGTAACTTTGCATGTGCGCTGTTGCTTACACATTGGCTCGAGAATATTTTTAACCTGGTTTGCTCCAAAGGGACGGAGGGTCTGAGGCATGAGGAACGGCGTTTGCTGTTAATGATCGAACGGCTTATTGAAGAAACTCACTTAGAAGGATCTCTGGGCCAAAAGGACAGCTACCCGAATCGAATACGACGCCTAGCTATCGCTGCGGTAAAGCTTTGGGCGGAAACCTGTCAAGGCATTCAGGTGTACGAGATAGTTCATGTTGTGGGGGAGACACTTTCTCTTGTAGCAGAGTCATTAGAGGGCCGCCTTCAAAGGTGATATGCGGAGTTGTGAGTGATCGAGATATCCTGTTCTCAGATGGTAATCCTCGGCTTGCTGCCGGTAGTGTTTATCATGAGCATAAACTGTCTAAAGCAAATTATCCCCTGGACCGTCATCATAATGGCTCCAACGCTTGTTTGAATACTTCCTTTGCACCTATGTTGTCCAACGTTGCTGCATCCCAGAAGACGTAGCCCCAACGTCGCAGAGCATCTGGGACATGAAACCTGAGTGGGTTACCATCTTTATCAAGCCAGCTCATCGTCCAAGCCAGCGGTGGCGCATCCGACTCTCGATCGCCACGAAATAGCAACGGGGTTCGCTGTTCTTGCATCTCAACCCAGGTGGACAGGTCCCCAGCCACAAATAACAAATCGATTTCAGAGTACATTTGATTTGGCATCAGAGACTTGGGCTGGTTTCTGTTTCGAGTCTTGAACAGGACCGCGTGTAGGAGGGAAAGGCCACAAAGCGTCGTGTTCTCCAGATACATAGCCCGTCGCTCTATTGGAACGTTAGCATTGAACAGCGATCGTAGATTTTACTGAAGTTATTACGATCGGACCCAAAATTATCCAACATCCACTCGGAAGAGAGCCACCGACTCGGGTCGACATCATCTGCGTCATTCCAAGCTAGATCCACTTTGGCGCGATCGGACTCATCGTATACATTGTATGCGAACTGATAGAAGGAGAAGATTTCCTCTTTCTCCCACGGATAGAGCATGTAGAGGAAGTCTCGTGCTGTATCTTCTCCAAATGGCCACGCAGCCCATTCAAACAGCTGACAAACCAGCTGGAAGCGATATATGGCCCTTCTGAAGCGAATAGACTCTACGCTGCTGAGTTTATGCTCTTGCTGGCACCTACAGGAGTCTCTGCTTCCTCTGGTAGCTAGGTGGCCTAGACTCCAGCGAGCATAGTGCTCTGCGATAGGGTCGACAAAATGTAGGTAGAATCTAGTCATATCGAGAGCTTCGTCTAGAGTAGCTTTGTTGATAGTCGGTATGCTTCCCTGTGCTGTTTGCTCCGAGAACAGTTTCAGGAGCCAGGACTGGTCATGGTTCGGATCTGTATCCTTCATAGCGGATATATTGACGAGGTAGGCGTCGACGGCCACCTTGCCCAGGGTCTTCTCAAGACTTCTCCATAGCATGTATTTGCGATCGCAAAGATACTGCTGGTGGAATATTGGACAGGCTCGCACTAGGGCCTTGAGCTGTGGGATATCCAGATCAGAGAGGAGGTGGCGCCGGACCTCGGGCGGAAGTTTCTCAAGCGCACAATGGCGGGCCTGCTTCTGTGCCCTCAATTTCGCCGTCAACTCCCGTTCGACCTCGGCTGGTGCAGTACCAGACTCCATTGCTGGGAAGTGAGACAAGGGCGCGCCGTGGATCTTCAGATGAAGATGTCGTACCTGAAGTTGACGAATGGGTTGGGGAAAAAGGAGCAGCTGACGAGCGGCGCGTCGCGTCGCAAGGTATGATTAGTCATATGAAATTGATGGTCTCACATCTTTCCTACACTTGACGTTACAATCTGTAGACCGCAACATCCTTGCTGATCGTGTTACATACTCATTCGTTTCACGCCCTATATTATCGCCCAAGTGCTAAACGGTTTATACGGTTTATCATCGTAAATAAATTGTCATAAAAGTACTAGATTTAGAATACCTAGTAGTACAATTTAGGACAGTATTATATTTGCAAAGAATTCGGATATATCTGTGCATGCGTGAGTGAGAATACCGGTGACGAAATAGCATGGACGGATGGTTCTTAGATGGGAGTTGATTGATTTGCCAGAGATTTAATTTTAGTCAGGGCGGACATGATGGCTGTCCTCACGAATGCAAATCAGGAAACTGGGCGAGTTTCTAGACTTACCATGATTGAAGCTGAGTTGAATTCAACAAGGGCGGGCTTGTGTTGGGTGGCGATGGGATGGAAATACTCAAGAGTGGGAGAAGACTGATCCCGTTCGCAGGTGGTGAAGTATAGAGGGTGGCCGAGTTTTCACTCGTATGGATCTGTTAGATAGGGGCTTAAATCAAACGCATGACCGAAGGGGCTTGGTATATAAGGCTTTGTCTTCCGTGATGGAAGTGAACAGTCTAGGCTGGCAAGAGTCCAAGAAAGGTAGCCGCTTTGGCCTTGCCTTGACAGGAGGGAAAATGGCCTCTTCAGGTTTGAGAGTTGTCTTTACTAGCAAAGTTTATTCTTATATTAAAGAATTCAATAAGGTTTCGTCTCGAGCTGAATGAGGTTTGGGAAGATACTAGTGATAAGTGAGACTATCTTTTTTTCAATTTCGTGGTTAGCCTTTCTAACTATTGGAAGGGAAGGTAATAATATCATAACTCAATAACTAGAAGAAGGAAAGTAGCCTCTTTAGATACAAGACTTATCTTTGCTAGTAAATATCTTTATTGCATTGAATAATTCAACAAGTTTAAGGTGTAATACAGCATTGAGTTTATTGAGATAATAATAATACGTAAGGACTGTCTTCTTTCGGGTTCTAGCTGACGTCTCTGACTGTGATGGAAAAGTCTAAAGAAGAAGTAATAAGCCATGCTTGGCCGATGACTCAACGCCTGCGAACTTTACGGAATATAATAGACATTGCCGCGTCTGTCTGGTTACTCGCCGACCAAGTTCTTTCTCATTTCGCTACCTTTCACCCTCGCACTCGCTTTCTTTGTATCAAATAACCAACTCCTTGCCTCCTCCTATGCCATCACACTGTCGCCTAAATATGTCGCCCTCAGGTAATTTCATTGTTGGCCAAACGTTGACGCTTAGTGTTCGATCTGGACACCCTAGCACCGTACCTTCAACCATCCACGTCCGTATTCAGCAGCTTCATACGCGAACACCCTCCTGTACTATGGTTGTCAATACCTTGGAGCCCTTGGAGAAGGGTTCGGCATCAGAAGCAGACAAGCCTTGCTTCCTGAAGCTGTTTGATCGAAGGTTTTCCGAGCAGCTCCGGAGCCACAACGGCATCGACCCATGGACCCAGGTTATGAAAGATGCCTGCATAGAGTCAGTCAAGAACGACGCTATCCATGAATTTCTCCACAATCTCCACCACGTCCCCAATTTCCAAGACGACACTGAGGAAGATTGGGATGACGCTCAGAATGAGGCTTTCCTGGCCGACGAGCTTCGCAGACTTTACGAGACTGAAGTCTCTGTCTACAACACCTTGTAAAACTATCAAGGCCACCTCATCCCCAGACTCCTTGCAGCTGTCGATCTTGACCTCACTCCACAAGACGCAACCATTCAGAACGAGAGGCAGGACTTTGAGCCCTTCAAGATAAAAGGCCTCCTGCTTCAGTACATCAAGGGATCTAACTTGTGGGATATGGTCGACCACTTTCCTCAGTCAAGCTGGCAGGACATCGTTGACCAAGCAGTTGGAACCGTCCACCTCCTCGGCCATCACAACATTCTCAACCAGGATGTACGGCCGGAGAACTTTATGGTTTCTACCAGGGCAGAGGCGGGACAAACATATGGCCAAGTCTTCATGATTGACTTTGCGCTCTGCAGATTTCGCGGACAGAACGAGTCAGAGAGTGAATGGGGACGGGACAAACACACCAGGGATGAAACAGGCGCCGTCGGGCTCCGGATGAAGAAGTTCCTCGGCGAACGAGGATTTGATCTGAAGTCTGAGCGTTCCAGGAGGTATGCACAGTGGGCCAACAGAGACATGCCCTCTCGTGATGGTGCTATCAGGACGGAACTGGGGCCAGGTGTGTTCTGGTATACTCGACCACCGGTAGAGAAACAATCGTAGTTTGCTTAATCAGTCATGCTTCAAGCTCTAATTATCTAGGTATTCGGAGACATTTTTATGACCCAACAACTGCTTCTAAAGCTACCGAGCCTACGCCAATAGATCTCATGTATGCGCCCACTGGTTCAAACCCCTGGAGCCTGGACTTAAGCTTGTGATCATCTTTGTCCGGATAGTTTCTGTAACGGACATTTAAATAATAGGCACACGGCACTCACAGTGTATGGCTTATCAACTAATCTGAGTATCTTGACTACGCTATTTAGTTCACATGTCAATAGATTACAAGATATCGATCATGTCTAGAGCCGAAGGTTGTTCCACAAATGTCTCCCATAAATCACTAAATAGGAGCGGTGCATCAGAGTCTTGCATTCCCATCTGGCCATCGCCGAACCAGTCCGGGGACTCCAGATTTGGAGCCAATCCACCCTCGGAATTTGTAGACACTGTCGTTGATGGAGACCAAACCCCGTATTTAATAAGCAACTGAGTAAGATCTTCAAGCAACTTGGCAGCGATCTGAGAATGCTGTTTTATACCGTCCAGCTGTTTCAAAGCCTCCATCAACTCTGACGATTGGCGTTCGCGATCCTCACCTAGAGGCTGGTTGCAGCAAAGATCTGTCGCAAGAATGAGCGCTCCCATAAACATGTGGACGACGGTCCCATGGACTTTCATGTAGTCGGCTGAGTGCGAGATATTTGGTGTGCGCATACCACGATGTGCCGAGAGGACTTGCCGGGCAGCCTTCAAGCTGGCAGTTCGTGAGAAGGAGTGCAGCGACTTGTTTGGGTTCCCAGACAGATATGGAAAGTGAAGTTTGCATCGGATGAGATTCGTCATGAGGTTAATCAAGAGCCGCTGTATAGGGATGTATGGATGCGTCTGATCTATTGATTTGGTCTCCTCAGAATTTGCCAGTTCGATCCTGAAGAAGACTGGGAGCTCTTGAATTAGGGCCTCGAGCTTGGAGTCGAGCGACACTGTCATTTCGAGGGTGGCATCGTTTGGGTCGTGCGGTATTATATCCGAAATGCACCGGGCTACCTCGGCGATTTTCAGACGATGCAAGAAATACGACATGGTGGTGGGTTCAGAGAGCGGACGCTCTTTGACGATGGGATTGCCTAGGTCGTCATCATTAATATGTCTCGGGATCTTTGACGTTATGAGTCTCGGCTGCACAAGGTAGACGGCGTCAAGGGGCCCTTTGTCGAGTTAGCATACTGTTTACACGTTGAACAGCTGCCATCTACCTTCTGCCATGGCAACCAACCAATCCGTCGCCGTTAGATACCACCACACCCTGCGCTTTATTTCTTGAGTGATAGAATACGCGTCATCCTGTGGCGCCCTTCTTTTGGCGGTTGTCGAGTCGAGAAGATGGAGACCAAGATTATGAGATACGGCGATGGCTTCAGCCAACAGAGAGCGGTATCTGGGAGAGAAGGCTTCGATATGGTTGATAAGAAACTGAAGAACAATCATAGCCTGCACGTTTTCGAGGGTGTGATCCATTCTCCGCCGATGCTGCTCTAAGCAGTCCATGGCCGACCGCATGTATACGGCGCAAACTTTTAACCGCTCTTTGATGATTGGGAGTACCCCCTCGAGATCTCCCTCAACAGGTTCCAGAATGGTGGCAATTGCATTGACACTGAGCATCAGAGCCAGCCCCCGTGGGGCGGTAGTCGTCGAGACATGAGCTACCTGGGAGTAGACTTGGTCGATAAGGTGGCGGGAATGCGGTTCGTAGATGATGTGTTGAAACTGACCGACGTAATTGAAATAGACCTGGAATAAGCGAAGGGATTCTGATATGGGAGGTATTTGGATCTGACGAGGGTCCACGTGTAGCTGAACTTGCGAATCTTCCAAGATGCATATGGACAAATCATGCATCAGAGCGTGGCGCTTGTACCGTTAGCCCTTGGGAACGCCGAATTAGGATGAAGGATCTACCAGAATGTTGTCATTTGCCGAGACCTTTTCTAGCTGTACTCCGACTGATGGAGGCATGGATGAACCGGCTCTACTGCGCGATGGTTCACAGCCTCTCGAGGCCAAGGTGGGAATGCTATTCCGAATCGTGTTGAGTTCGCTTGCGATTGGAGTTGAGATAAGGCTGCTGCTATCATTCTTCTGTGGTGCATTGAGCTGGGCTTCGATTGCATCCAATCTTGACAGGATACTTGATATCGTCGATGGATCTGACTCGTCAAGCGGTCTTTTCAACCCTCTACTGGTTGTTGGTAGGAGTTGTTCACTGCATTCCAGCGAGCGAGCAATACAATTGGAGCATGGCTGCTGTCGGTCGCATTTGAGTTTCCGCTGCCGACAGGAGAGACATGCATTCCTCTGCATGACGGGCATCCTGTCGGTTGTGGTAGTATAACCAAGTGAATGGCATCGGACGCCGGAGCCGTGGAGCCGCGGGCACAGCAGACAGATGGTTCGAGGTTTGGTGGTGGGAGTTTGGAAGACAGACAACGTCGGCTCTGGTCCGCGGATCCATGGACCCGACGAACATGGGTCCGCGGACCACCATATCCGAAGGTTGACGCTATACCTAGTTTAGCTGTCCCTAAGAGCGGTACGGCCGTTGTGATCCTTCAGGAATAAGAAAACTATAAATGATATGCCACACTTACCATTGCAGTATCTGGGCTGAACACTTCAATAATAGATCCCCAAGTCTGAATTTTGCCACTTATCAACTTGAACATGGAAGCCGTCTTCAACTTCGAAAACTTCCGATTGGCCCCGAGCCTGGACGCTCAGGCCTGCTCGGCCTTCGTACGCCCCAATCCCAGGCTGGAAAACGCACTCGCCAACTCGGCAGCCAAAGGTCTCCCACCCATTAGTGTGATGCCCATATCTGGTCAATATCTGTCCATTCTCACTCAGCTCATTGGAGCCAAGTCGGTGCTTGAGGTTGGCACTCTGGGCGGATACTCGAGCATATGCTTCGCCGAAGCCGGTGCCAAGGTGACCAGCATCGAGATAGATCCAAAACACCGTGACGTCGCCCTAGAAAACGTCAAAGGTCTCGATGTTGAAGTCATCCTTGGAGCTTCGTTGGAGGTCATGCCAAAATTGGCAGAGGAGGGGAGGCAATTTGATCTGGTCTTTATCGATGCGGATTTCGACGATCAATTGGAACAGTTTGACTGGGCAGTGAAACTCACACGACCGAATGGCTGTGTTTTTCTGGATGACGTGGTAGCTTGCATGTTTAAGGAGGGATATACCGGCGAACAGAAAGACACTATCCTGACCAAGATTGGTCAGGATGAGAGAATCAAGGCCACGCTCATGCCGACTGTAGCTTCTCACCCGATGCTACCTACACCGGTGTTTAATGGCTTTATTTTTGCCATTGTAAACGGTAATAAGTAATGGCTCTACAAATAAATGGTGGCTGTGGCTTTTAACAATAGGGCGTGTAAAAAGATAGGAATGGGAGAAAGCTGGCTGATTGAGATGGGGATGCTTCTTAGATCTAGAAATCGAGCATAGATACTGATCACTGATGGCGCTTCACAGTCTCTTGTTGCTACTTCTTCTGATTTAGCTTTTCTTGCCGCAGACAGAGACGTCAGCAGCCACAACAAAGAACACAGTT
>JAADYS010000928.1:0-41434 GCA_012931995.1 Fusarium albosuccineum | reverse complement strand
AACTTTGAACATAATACTCGAGGCTTACTTCGACAGTATCCCCGTCCTTCAACCACAAAGGTGGATCTCTCACCTCGCCCACACCTTGCGGCCTATATGCGTCAACAAACTACACATTCTCGTTCGAAGATGGGAGTCCTTACGTTCCGGTGTATATCAAATCACCCGGCAAAAGCGTGGTACCTTGGCTCAAAAAGGCAATCGTCTTTGCCACACTGAATATCATATCTGCGGTATCACTTTCTTGGACCGTCTGACCGTTAATTTTGGTCGAGATCTTCAAGTTCTGGGGATCTTTGAGAATCTTGCTGCTCACAATACCAGGACCAAAAGGTGCCCAGCCATCAAAACCTTTGCCAAGGCTCCACTGGCTCCCACCGCGCCTCAACTGCCACTCGCGGTGAGATACATCATTGCCTACAGCGTATCCGGCGACGTATTCTAGAGCTCGAGACTCGGGAACTTCTCTTGCCTCTTTGCCAATGACGGCTACGAGCTCGCACTCATAGTCGACGCCTTCAACAGACTGGGCAATTGGGGGAAGTGGAATGGGATCGAAGGGACCGTTGAGAGAGGTCTTGGGTCTGAAGAATAGGATGGGATACTTGGGAATGGGTGTATTAGTCTCAGTGGCATGCTGCTCGTAGTTAAGACCAAGGCAGCGAACTGATTGGACGTGCTCGCGGACCAAAGGCATGAGGAGCGATCGAATGTCCTAGACAAGCCATGTCAACCTTCTGTTTTGGATTCATCGGAAGCTGAATGTACGTACGGCAGCTTTGTCAGTGACGTGGTGCTTCCCTAGCGGATCTCCGTCCAGAATCTTCGCTTGGGAGGCTTTACCCAGGTCGGTTACACCGGGCGGAAGAATGGCATCACCGTAATAAATTCGTCCATCTTTAGCAAGAAATCGGACAAGTCTCTAGCTTCTATTAGAATGATTTCTGTTGCGACTTTCACAAACAATAGTCAGACATACCGAAAAGGACGGCATGTTATCTGATGTAGTTATAAGAAGAGTAGAGAATCGGGGAGAGAAGGTAATCACTTTGACTAGCTAATGGCTTGTAGGATTCATTTATTCCAAACCTTCAGGAGAACCAATGCACGCACTAGTCGAACATAGAAAGCAATGACAGAAAGGGCGAACATTACACGATACACATAGGGCATACGACCCAACCGTGCACTACACGGGGACACGTAGGGCGCCGCGAGTAGAACAGGGCGCAGACGACATGGTGTAATAGTTAAAGTAGACGAGGGTGATCGGCTTGTCCCGTAGCTGTTTTGTCTATGCAATCCACCACGTCAAGCTATTCTTTCGGGGGTCGTATTATCAGCAGTTACAGAGTGTGCTCCGTAGTAAGCCAGACCAGGCAAAGCGATGGGCAGTTGCAACCAACATCAGTAGGCCAAGGTACACCATTAAGGCTCAAAGACAAACTTACACTAGGAATGGTGATAGATGTCTACACGGGGTACCAAGATCCAAAGAATCCAGATGCAAGCCAACTATACCATTTCGCCTTTAGGCTTAGGATCTATTGGAACGATATTATACCACTCTACTTCCTGGTGGCGGACTCCAAATTCTAGTCTACCTAGTTACCGGTGGTTTCTTAATGCTCCAACTTGAAGCTTGACCTCACCGCATCTCCAAAGCGTCGAATGGCCTCATTAATCTTGTCAGATGGTGCCGCCGCGTATGTGGTGCGAAAGAAGAGCGTATCATGTTGCTCCTCCCTGTTGGCATAGAACTGGCTACCCTTGATAACCAGCGCACGGTGTTCAATGCTAGCAGTGAAGATGTCATGCTCGAGCTCGAGGATGGTCTTTGAAGGCGCATCCGGGTGTTTCCTCCAGTCAATCTGGAGCCAGTGCTGTCAAGGCTAGGCTTAGTACACTTCAACTCAGTGGAAACACGCTTCACTCACAAACATACCCGCCGCCGGTGGCTTCCAGCTCACCACTTCCTTGGGCAGGTATCTCTCACACGCATCCAAGATGACGTTTCGTCGCTGGGTGTAGCCCATACGGATGTGTGCCAGCCAGTCCAAGTACCCACCATGCCCCCAGTGCTCATCCAGCAACTTGAACAGCATGAGCTGCGACACGCCACTGGGACCTTGCGTGCCTACCTCGGAGTGCCTGGTATACCGTTCCACCATCTGCTCGCTAGCAGTGATCCAGCCACACCTGGTGCCAGGTGCGAGGACCTTGGAGAACGAGTCCATCCTCATGACCCGACCGTCGATGTCCATGCTCAAGTAACTTGGCAATAGGCTTCTCAAAAACTCGGCATGTGTCGCTGGACGAGGAGCGGCGGAGATGTCCTGTCCGATATAAGGCGGCATCTGTAAGAAATAGTAGGGCTCGTCTTCGATTATGTACAGATTATGCTTCCGGGCCACAGCGTAGATATCCCGCCGCCGTCGAGCTCCTTGGGTCGCGCCCGTGGGGTTCTGGCCAGTTGGAACCGTGTATAGAATTGTCGGCCTCGAAGCTCCATTGTGCTTTTCCGAGTCCCAATTTGCCACGACTTCGTCGAGACTATCGAGGAGCAGGCCTTCGGCATCCATCTTGACGCCCGCAACTTTTACGCCCATCGGTGCCGCAGACTCAACAGCAGTCGAGAATGTGTATTCTTCAGAGATAATCCAGTCACCGGGCTTGGTGAGCATGCGCAGCGCAAAGTCCAGACTTGACGTCGAGCCAACAGTCATGGTGCATCCCCAATCAGAGTACGGAGGGTTGTGTACAAGTTCGGTATGCTCCGTGATCCATCGCAGCAACTGCGTAGACCCATGCCCTTGTCCGTAGTTGAATGCGGTCGAAATATCAAAGATTGATACCCTAGTAGCTACATCATTCTTTCGCGACTTGATCAGAACACCATGTTGGTGCATGTCCTGCTCCGAGAAGTGGCCAACCTGAGGTACTTTGAAATGGAGCTCGTCCCATGGAAAGTATTCGCTGGATGGTAGGCCACCTCCGAGAGAAATCATGCCGGGTAATTGCAGAAAACCAGCAGCATACTTGAGGGAGTTGCCGGCGCGGCTGGACGATTCCTGGCTTAGGATATGATCCCATCTTTGGGCTTTGGGTTTGTGGCTGTGGTCGCGGACCCTGAACGTGTTGCTGTTGGCCGGCGCTGCGGGTCCCCATTGAGCCTTTTCAACGGGTTTGCGGTAGCTCTTGATATCATCATCGATGTCCAGGAGCACCGAGGAGCGGTTGACGTCAGTCGTGGTGGAGGGAGTGGACATCATCGATTTAGCAATGGGATTTGTTCAGCGTAAGAACAGGAAGAACGGCACCAGAGCATGTGTGATATGGTTGATGGAGGTCGGAGACTATGAGAGGCTCAGTATGAAATAAGTGGACTCACTTGCATGTGGTCGACGCTCGCGTTGAATACGCCCTAACTGCACTCGACGCCCTGAATGTAGGAATCGTAACTGCGCCCTTGCAGTATACACGCCATGCACTTGACGCCATGCAGCTTTAAAGTGTCATCGCTTTTCTTAATAGATAATCTATTCCGCTGTACTGTATCATCTTTAGTCTTTGAAGCTCGCACATGTCATTGACACCGACACTGAACAATGCAGAGGACAGCTGCCTAAAGAACCACCCCGGGTCCAGTTCCTCAAAGGACTTATCCAACACCCCCAACATTGACAGTCCTTCAATCGAGAGCCAGGATCAAGACCATGAGAGAACAACTGATGGGGATCAAGAGACCTTCCCGGAGGGTGGGTTGACAGCCTGGCTTGTCGTCTTTGGCTCGTTCTGTGCTCTGGTCTGCGTCTACGGTCTCGTCAACACCAGCGCCGTTTTTGAATCATACTTTAAGCAAAACCAACTGAAAAGCTACAGCTACTCGCAGATTGGCTGGATCTTTAGCCTCTATCTGTTTCTGGTCTTCTTTGTTGGTGTTCAAGCAGGACCGATGTTCGATCATCACGGTCCATGGTTTCTTATTGCCGCAGGATGCGTTCTTGTTGTTAGCAGTTTAATGCTCTTGAGTCTTTGCAAGAGTGAGTTCAAGTTATCGTCCTCGCTCATGTTCCACCGTCTCATCGAAATTCCGCAGCTTACTATCAGATCCTCCTGACGTATTCCGTGCTCGGTGGTCTGGGCGGCGCCCTGTTAAACGCGCCTGCATACGGTGCCATTGCCCACTTCTTTAACGCAAGACGAGGTCTCGCCACAGGATTTGCCTCGACAGCCGGCGGCTTTGGCGGCATCGTGTTCCCTCTCCTGCTCCGGCATCTCCTGGGTCCCAATGGTGTGGGCTTTGCCTGGACCTGCCGAATCTTGGGTTTCATTATGCTTGGCCTTTCTATCCCGGCCAACCTCTTTATCAAGAGCCGTCTCTCTGTTGAAATGATCGAAGGCCAATCCAGATACTCTTCAATTTGGCCAGACTTTACTGTATTCCGCGACCGTCGCTTTGCCTTGGCCTCGGCAGGCTATTTCTTGATGGAATGGGGCCTCTTCGTACCCTTAACATACGTTGTTTCTTATGGAACAGCATACGGCATTTCAACTTCCGACAGCTCCCTTCTCCTGTCTCTTCTAAATGCTGGCTCAGTCGTCGGTCGGTTTCTCCCGGGCTTGTTATCTGACAAGCTGGGGCGGTTCAACGTCATCATCGTCACTATTGCATTCTGCGCCATCACCGTGCTCGGCATCTGGCTCCCCTGCCACGGTTCCATGCCCGTGCTAATTGCATTCTGCCTCGCATTCGGGGTTGCAAGCGGTAGTAACCTCAGCCTCATTCCCGTCTGTCTCGGACAGTTCTGCGGGTCGGAGCAATATGCACGGTACTTTGCAACATCGTCCATGCTCGCCAGTTTTGGAACTCTGAGTAGTGTGCCCATTGCGGGCGCCCTGGTTGGAATCGGCGATAGGTCAATGGGGTGGATGGCTTTGATTCTATTTGCTGGATGTTCGTACGTTGGGGCTTTGATTTGCTACACTTCAGTCAGAGTCATGACTGTCGGGTGGAGGCCGCAAGGTAAGTTCCAGTGATATGCTGGCAGTACAGCTAGGAGGATAATTCTCGCAAAACAGCATATAGATAAGTAGAGTATTTAGTGTTTTAATCTAAGCAAGTTCCGACTTCATCACCAGTGATGCGGACCAATGTCTACCGTGTTGACATCAACGCCGTCCTTGAACCAGCGTTCCTCATCAGTGATCTTGACATTATTGCCACTCATTTGCCTCTTCTTCATAAGGCCATTCTCATCAAAGGTCCAGTCCTCAAGCCCATAGCAACGCCACCACTGGCCATCATCATCGTGGAACTCGTACCAGAACTGGACAGCAATCTGGAGGTAGGCTAATCAGCACAAGGCGATAATAACATGGTTCAGATGAATACTTACTTTGTTGCCATCAAATGCAAAGAGCTCTTTGTGCAGTCTGTACCCGTGCTCGCGGTTCCACTTGTCGGTGAGGAACTTTTCGATCTCGTCGCGGCCCTTGATAAAGAGATCACGGTTGCGCCACAGAGAGTCGGGAGTGTAGGCCATCTTGACCTTTGAGGGAGTCCTTGCACATCCAATATTTAGCTACATGGTCACATTCGTATGCCATAAGTGGAAGAGATCTCTTACTTTGTGTTCCACGCATCTTGAGCAGCCTTGACCTTGATATTGGCCGTCTCACGGTTGTAGGGCGGCAGCGGGGGTTTCTGTTCGGCCATTGTGGTGATTCGACGAAAGTGAAGTGAAGCTGGAACTACTTTCTTGAGGGGAGGAAATGTGGCTTTTAAATACGCATTCATCTCGATTGGCTTCAAAGTTCAAAGTTGGCTTTTCGGCAAGATCGGAGGCATATGGTCATTATGATGCGCCCTTGGACTGACGCCCGCTGCCCGCTCAAGCGGTCAACGCGGCGATGATGCGGCAAAAGCGGCTATCTACCTTACGTAAGAAAGATACGCATATCTCTCTCTACCAATCTCATGATTTATTTAATAAGAGCTTATTCATTGCACAAGAGGGATGACCAATATGTTAGTGGCTTCCTGTTCCTGCGGTTTCATAAAGATGCAATTGCCAAGAAAATTCAAGGTTGACCATACATTCGTTCAGTGAAATCAATTATCTATCGCTACGCTGTTAAAGATTCATTAAAGCCAATGGTTATCCTATAATGCCCTGGTTTGATAACATCTCCTTCATCACGGCCATAAACTCATCCGTCTTGGCCATCAGAGTCATATGGGTATCGCCCTTCCCAACACGAAGCTCCGCACCAGGCATCAACGCTGCGGCCTTTTCGGCCATGCTGAACGGGACATTGACATCCTTGTCTCCGTGCCACAGTACCATCCTGCCCCTTTCGGGTTTGACATCTTCCAAATCAAAGCCCCAGTTGCTTCCAAATAACCTTGCCTCCCAGGCAGCGGCTTGGCCACCGCCCTTCATGGCCTCCCGTGCCGCCCGAATCAACACTCTTCTCATATCAGGATGAGACCTGTACATGTCCCTATCGGCGCTAGGTCGTGCGTTAAATTCTTTGTCCATGAGCTTCTCCAGCTTCTCTGGCTGGTCCTCGTCTCTTGCTGCATTTCCTATTTGTTCGTCCATCGCCCAGCCCAAGAATCCAGTGGCCCAAGGCGCAACCCAGAGCACGATGCGTGTCTTTGTCAACATCCCTGATGTTCCTAATGACGTCGGCATCAAGCCAGCGACAAGACCGACGCCCGCGAGGCGATCGCTCGGTATCGCTCTGTAGCATGCGATAGCGTACGGTCCGCCTCCGGACACGCCGAGGATGGCAAGCCGGTGAACGGATAGATGATCTGCCAATGCTAGGATATCGCTTGGATAATCTGTGATAGTTCGATTGGGCTGGAATGTCGAGTCGCTGTATCCTGGCCGTGACGAGGCGATGATCCGCACGCCATGTTCAATGGCGGCACCATTGACCAGATATGCTTCGTGATGAGAGCCGGGAAACCCGTGAAAGTAGAAAACTGTAGGTGCTGTAGCGTCGTCAACGCCATAAATTGCATAGGCGACTTTTCTGCCGTCGGGTAATGTAGCAAGCCGGTCCTTGTCTTCGTCCATTTTGATGCTCAAGTAGGTAAATGGTGAAGTGTGATGCAAGCTAAACCGCGGAGTATCAATAGTAGAAGATAGATAGACTGATGAAATTATCGATAGCCAGAAATAATCGACAAGACGTATTATATGTAAAGCTCATTCCTCGGAACGCGACAAGTGAGTAAGAGACCAACTCCGACGCGTAATGTGCGCAACAGAGGTGACGCTACCGTCAGAGGATTCGTCAGTGGGAATTACAGGGTTACGCAACTACAGGCCTTGGCGAGCCAGTCACGTGGGGCAAGACCGACACTACCCACGACCAAGACGCAGTTCTTTGAAGTGGCTGCTTATTCTTTGTTTCAGTATTTGATATCTTTTGAAATTTGGTCACAGCTGAGTTCTATTTCTAGATTGCCACCAGTCGTGTCACTCAAAAGTGGAAATGTCCTAGTTTACATCTCTTCACCGGATGACGCTGTTAACTGATACCTACGTAACGTCCCATATATCTAGGTAGGTAGTGATAGTCTAAGTTACTGGTGATATTGTATGTGAGTGGCTGTCGCATGTTCAATATACTCTTGACTGGCTACCCGATCTTGTATTTCCTGCCAATATAACCATTAGAAGTAATAATATTATCATCACGTACCAGAATGAACCCCCGACGGCCTCTTCTGGCACTAATCGTCTCAAGTCCCACCAGAACCCGAACTGGGGCGCCACTGCAAACACCCTTTTCTTGTTCCTGACTTTATCCCAAGTTCGTCCATACTCAACCCTGAACTGATCCAAATAATCCTTATCGAAATGGCCATGTGCAGAGAGCGGCACACTAACGGCTTGGTCGAGTTTCTCTAAGGTGTTCTCCATGGCCATGGTGACATTTCCAATGACAGTAAGAAAGTGCTGGTATATCTTGAGATGATTAACCGCCGCCAGTAGAGCGAGGTCTCGTCGCCTTTGATCATCTCCGCTGAGATCTCTGGAGAGATCGTATTAGATTGCATGGGCCACATGGGAGTGGAAATAGTGCCAAGGGGAGCAATACAGCATCTCGACGCTTTTAGATACCTTATCCCAAGAGCTTCCAGAGTGACCAAAGTGCCCAGCCGAATGCCCCTCTGTTCTCTCACTAATATCCGTCATCATACCCAGCGCGTTTGGATCGGCTCCCTGTCCCAGAAGCAGCCCGATTGCGGTGACGAAATTCGCATTGCCGTTGTCAAAATCGGAACAGGGCTCGTAGTTCCCATCTTCCCTAAGAGGGTCATTGAAGTATCGGAAGATAAGCATGGTCAAAATATGTGACCGCTCCCGCTTCGTCGTCTCGCTACCCAGTCTCGCTCTATGAGCCACAGACAGAGCGCATCCCGACAAAACGCTGAGGAACAAGAAATAGTCGGCCGTCGTAAACAGGGTCATCGATATTTGCGCCCATCGGAGCTTGTAAAATTCTGTCACGATAGCTTGTGACCAAGTCGTTGGTGCCAGAAGTGATATATCCGAAGCGCTCATCTTCTTCTCTTTGATGCTGTCCCAGTATTGAGTCATTGGCTTATCAATACAGTTCAGAATATTGGGGTAGGGAATCTCTCGTTGAAGCTCAAGATAGCGCACCATCCTCAAACAGTTCATGGCATCGCCCACGACTCGGTCTTGCTCAACAATGATGCTCGGCTGACTCGGGAAAGCTCTGATCTCCACTAGGTAGCAGGCCAACAATGAAGTAGTAGGATCGAATTCTTTCGGCACATCTGCCCTCATTCCCTCTTGCAATCCGTCTAGGACAAAAAAGTCATACACCGTTCGGTGGAGGAAATCAACACATAGGCCACCAGAACTGGATGCTGGGCTCGACTCTGCTGGTGCCACTTCAACATCAATGAAGCCAAGCGTTTTGCTTTCGATCTGCTGTTTCAAGACTTCGTTGACGTTGGCCCAGCTTTGCAATTCTGAGCGTGGGAACTGTGCGCTGATGGCAGACTCAAGGGTCCAAGTTTCGCAAAAGGACATCTGCCTGACGCTCAGGAGTCCTTTGACCGGGAGGTCCTTGGTCTTTAGAAGGGTGAGTAGCATCTTGGAGCAACTCGGGCGGTAGATGACATCGATCAGGTCATACATATATCGATAGTAGTCCTTGAGGTCGGTGGGGAATGCGTCGAGTCTTCTGCGCAAGTCGGAAACGCCATCTCGACTTTGAAACCCTCTTCGCAGTTCGCGAACAACAAGGACCACCCATAAGAATACTCCGGCTGCTCTTCCAGTGATGTTGGTGCACAACTCCCGAATCTCTTTTTCTTGATCAGGCCTGCGTGATAGATATTGTCCAAGGGTGTCGTTGACATAAAGTGTGATATCATCTTGTGTAAGATCCTGCATGCGAATAGAGGGACAGTTGTCGAAAGCTTCAGAAAACACTCCCCACGGTCGACTAGCAACGATGAGCTTAATTCTGGGAGATCGAGCCAACTGTCTCAAGAAATCGCATAGGTCTAAATGGTCTCCCGAATACTCATCAAGGCCATCGATCAAAAAGCAAAACTTGAGATCAGAGCCACTGTCAGATGTCAAGCGAATAAATCCGTCCTTGAGTTCAGATAGAGTGAGTTCTGACTCGACCTTGCCCAAATCATTGTATAAGCGACAAAGCTCGGGGAATGCGGTGGGAATCAAATGTTGGTGTCGCCTGAGAATCGAGAGAAGCATGGTCCGAAATAAGCCAGGCAAGGATTTTTGCAGGTTTGTACCAGCATGCCAGAAGTAAAAGGACGAGAGTGTGGGTGTCTGCCCACCGGAGTAGTCTTGTTCGAACAGATGGCTGTTGATGAATCAACTTGACTAGTGTCGATTTTCCTGAGCCTGGTTTGCCCGTGACCCAGTACACGTCGTTGTCATTGTCCAAGAAATCACCGAAGATCTCATCCGTAAGGATCCATTCAAATGTCTTGGTATGGGCTTCGGCTACTCTTTCTTCCCGCTCTCTGAAGGCCTTGAAGTATAAGGCGTCCAAAATGGCTCTTGCAAGAGGGGCATATTCAAAGGTTGTGTTTTGCTGCCCCAGGAAGCTGGCACTCCCGGCTCGAAACGTCGTCGTCTGTCCGATTTGTACGCCGCTGCCTGTCGATCTAACTCCTACCATGTCGGCTGCCTTGCCAAGGATTTCTCGGTTTATTGTCTCCATCTCTCCGTCATCAAAGGTCAGAATGACGGCAACCGGTGTTTCTGACCCCGTGAAGCCGGCATGTCGAGGGTCTTCTGTAAAAGCCATGGCCTCAAGGATTTTCTTTTGACCACTGCGTAAATCTGCTTGGATGCTTTCGAGCCGATGCAGCTTGTCGCTTGTCATGGAATATAGGCATTCCAATTTCTCGTTCAACAACATCATGATGAGTTCATTCAGCTGGTGTCTGCTTTGCTGTAGCTTCTGAGCCATGTGTTGGATCTTATCCCTTTTCCAAAGCGTCTTGAAGGCTTTTCGCAGGTTCTCAGCGAACTGAGGAGTTATGAACTCCGCCTTTGTTGTAGTAAGTTTGTTCAACAAGTCAACTAACTCGGCGATCTGGACTGTACAACTGTCGATAGTTGCATCGATTGCCTGGCTATAGTCAACCAGGATGCTGCCCCTGCTTTGGTACCCTGAAAGCTCACCAGTTCAAGATGGAGGGTATTTTCGGATACAACAGCTTTCTTGCGGCGATACAAGGACTCATGCATAGGCTCCAAGTCCTTGATCAAAGCCTTGAGCTCCTTGATTTCGGTAGTTCCCCCATGCTTACGAATTTCATCCGTTTTGACGATTAGCCTGGTCGTAAACTCTAATAGCGTGATAGCCGCCGAGGCAAGTCCCAGGGCAGTAGCCGGATCCATATTGGATACGAAGACGGGGAATGTATGAATAGTTGAACTGACGTTCTGCAATGAAGAATGGGGGGGTTGGAGTCAGCTTTGTCAGCCAATAATCAGCGCACACATAGCTGCATGACGGAATCAGGCTACGAGGAAGAGACGGGAAATAAAAGCCCTACAAGCATTATAACTATAACAAATCTTATTGCTCAAGCGGGGTTCAAGATTGTCAGTCCACAATGTAACAACTTCCGGCTGCGGCGTCATAAGAACATTTGACTTATGTTATTGCCATTCAATATTATCTACAGACCAATATTTTCTTAGTGCATATCCAGATATTACCAAGGCAAAATTGAGAGCAGTCCCTTCCTCTGCTGTCTCTTCAGCCGCCGCTTAAGTCCCGGTATCTGATTTAGAGAAAACCGAATCATGGTCGCGAATGCATCTTGCACGTTTTCACCTGTCTTGGCCGACGTCTCAATATATCGAACTGCGTCGAGCTTTTTACACATGTCCTCGCCCTAGAAGCAAATCTGATTAATTGCAGCCCTTGAGTCGCCGATTCTAACCTACCGTGGTTCTCGATACAGGCTTCTGGCCTGTCCTGCACAAATCCAAAATCGTTCTTGCATCTTCGCGCAGATCGCTTTTGAATCCGAGAAGATAGATGATCGGGTTTTCGCCCGCGAAATGTCGGATTTCATGGATCCACTGGTTTGCAGGTGTTAATGAGCAACGGTCTCCTCGAAGCAAGGTCCCAGCTAGTAGCAACCTACCTTCTCCACAACATTATCCAGGGAGTCGGGACTATCTATAGCAAAGCATATGCAAAAAACATCAGTGTCTGGGTATGACAGTGGACGGAGCCTGTCATAGTCCTCCTGTCCGGCTGTATCAAACATTAGAAGCTCAACGTCGAGTCCGTCCACATTGAAAGCTGAACTATAGGTCTCGAACACTGTTGGGACGTATACCTAGGTGGGGGACGTTAGGAAAATTTTGTTCACAAAACTAAAGCAGCGATTCACTTTACCTCTGGCATCTGCCCCATGGTTCCTCGTCTGGAAAAAAAAACTTCAGTATGCGTCTGTCTAGGGGCTGGAAGGACCTTACATAAGGAAGCATGTTTTGCCGCATGCACCATCGCCAACGAAAATAAACTTGAGAGGGCGGGCCGTCGACTCGATAGTTGGTGATGGAGAAGGTCGCTTTTCTTCTTTGTCGTTATTTTGACTCACGTTTCGTCGCCGGTTCCAGAGTTTGCTAAGTGATTTCGACCGACCGTGGCCTTGTGTTGTGGTTGGGGATAGACTGTTAGACCCCAGGTCCTGGTCGCTCTTTCGGTATGATAAATTACTGTGGCTATCCCCGTGGTCTTGTAACTGTGCGGATCTGTCGGGTAAAAGGCCAAGGTCTTGCGATGACTGACTGGCTCTCTGCGGTCCATTTCTAACCGGTAGAGACAACTGGCCTGCTATTGGTTCCGGCACAGGTCTGCTTAAACTCTTGATATCATTAGCACTTCCATTCCTACTAATAGACTTTCGAAATCGCCTACCACATTCTCTCCAGGGAAATCCAGCCGTTGATCCAAGGACCGGACCCAGTTAATCGTCATGTCACTGACGACCATCTGGGCTGTGTCGTCACCCGCGACCGAGAAAATGTCAGGAGGTTGGGCAAGTTCATGTTCCGCCTGTTCGCCATAGACGGACGCAGATGAGATGACTGCAGTAGCAGACCGTACAGCAGTCCTCAGCCCGCTTACACTTCTCAATCCGGCCCTTTCGCTGTCCTTCTCAAACAAGGCCTCCAGTGTCTGAAATCTTACTTCCAAGTTGGTCTGCAGCCGGTCAATGTTGTGGCGTATGTCGTCAGATTTGGCCAGTATTTGAGCGGTATTATTCTTGATAGTAACTTGCTCGAATCTTTCCATGTTAGCGTGGCCGCTGGATAACACGAGGTGGAGTTATACACAGTGACAGATTGAAGAGACAATTGGAGCATGTCCTTATAAGCCTGAATTTCTTGTCTGTAGGTTGCGATCTCGTCGGTAGCCTCCTTCAGTCTCAAGTGCCGTCGCGTGCCGTCCAGAAACGAGACATCCTTGTTCACGTTGACAAGAAGCCTTTCGAGTTTTGCTACTCTCTCAAATCCTTCTTGCAGTGATGTTCGGAGGTCCCACCAGTGATTCGCAAGTGTGCCAGTGAGTTCGGGGCCACTATCGAGATCGTCAAACGACTCCTCAATTGACTGTAGGACGCCCCGCAGAGCGAGAATGTCGCCAAGCATGGCTGTGACAACGCCCCGTGACTCGACAGCTCCATTTCGTAATCGCTTCAACTCGATCGTCGTTTTGTAGCAGACGCCGAGGAGAGCCAAGGCTCCTGTCGTGATGGACAAAGGATCCATGGTGACACCAGGTGATGACGAGGCCTGAGGTGTTTGAAGGGGCGGAAACAGAAGGTTTATTAAAAAAGCCAGCGAGGTTGAAAGCGCTCAGCCTTGGGTCGAGACTAGTCGATTGGGGGCTGAGGTCGTGGATGGCGTCAAATACCCTTCGTTAGTGGCTCAGCTCATGCAGCCACCTCGGTCCTGTGAGCAGAACGATGCAATGACATTGGCCGTAGGAATCCTCACACCAATCAAGGCGGATTGTGGATGGGAATGATAAGATCGTCACTGCAACGGATCAGGCTCCCTTGGATATGTCTCAGAAACACTTTGAACAAGGCGGTTTCCATGGGGGTCGGCCCGGTCGGGCGTATTATCACCACCACGTTAATGGTTTATAAATATTTGGTGTAGCTTGAAACGCTGAGCGACAATCAAATAATTGTCAGGAACTTGAATGACGCAATAGGGCTAGCTGTTTGATCTTTTGGTAACATCGTGGACTTGGAATATTCTCTGAGCAATTGACATCACACATCCTCCTTGTGATCAGTCTCCATGATAGCCTTTGAAGTTTCCCGTCCCGTAACAGCAGCATCCGCCTTGTCAAAGATAACGGCCATTTCTTCCAGGGAGTGACCCTTTGTCTCTGGGTAAAAGAAATAAATAGTAAGAGTGATTACGACCAGTATCACGGCAAAGACGATGTAATACTTCCAGCCTATCGCTTCCAAGGCAATGGGATTGACAAACGTGTTGAAGAAGATGGCTGCGTATGTGGACAGCTGCGTAAGTGCGATGCCACGGGCTCGAAGCTCGTAGGGCCAGATTTCGGCAGGGTAAGACACGACTAGGGGTGTACTAGATGATGCGTCAGTCAGAGCTCTCGCGCCGTGAGTTGGACAAACTTACAAGGCAATATCGTAAAAGCCATAGTAGATGTATAGAAACGGAACGACAGCAACTCCGATAGATCCAACGCCTGTGGTTGCAAAGCTGCCCGACAGACCGGTTATCAGGATGTAACTGGTCAGCATGCCGATCGAACTGATCAAGAACAGAGGTCTTCGGCCGAGGCGATCAACCATGGCTGCACTTCCTACGGCCAGGAAGAGATTCCAGATCTGCAAGCACCCACTAATGAGGGTTTGGTCCGTAACCGAAGTGATTCCAACCGTTTTTAGAACCATAGCGAGGTAGTAAGACCTATCATCGATTAAAATCCACGGCCAGTTAAGCAGGCACACGAGGGGTCACTTACACTACCCCAACGCCGTTCCATTGCGCAAAGACTCCTAGGGTGACCGAGATGAAAGCGCGATGACGGTTTCCTGGGGTTGATACCAGGTCCATCCAAGAGGTTGCCTTGCTAGCCGCTCTTTCAGCCTCGATGGCCCGTTCAATCTCGGTCACCTCAAAGTCGACCAAAAGGGATTGCTCGTCTCCGCCGGCGTGATACTTTGTCAACATAGACCGTGCATGAGAGGATTTTCCGCTTGCGATAAGAAAACGTGGTGACTCGGGGATCAGAAAAGCCGCGGGTAACACAACGATGGGGATGGCGATCTGCAGAAGCGACGGAATACGCCAGGCCCAGCTGTTGTCGTAGTTGCGAGTACCGTACGTCGCCCAAGCAGCCAAGGTTGATCCGACATACCAACCGCTATTGTAAAGCGATGTAAGGAAACTGCGGTGAGTGGGATACGCGAGCTCGGTAATGAGCAAAGGCGCGAGCCCTCCCCACCAAGCGCTAGGCTGACCGAGGAAGAAACGGCTCGCGATGAAGCCCGCCTCATTGGGTGTAAAGGTCTGGAGAAAAGCACCGAGGAATAGAAAGAAGTACCCCACAAACAAGCCCTTCTTTCTTCCCCAACGGTTGGCGAAGTAGGCGACAAAGGGATAGGCGAGGGTGGATGAGAGGGCCTGGATGGCGTTGATGAAGCCAAGCCACGCGCCAGCTGGATTATCCATGAATTCGAACCATTGAGGCAGGGCCATTAGCCCATTCATTAACGAGCCTTTTTACGTTTAGTTTAGCTTTCTTTGCCGCACACAATCAGTAACGAACCGTCGTATCTGGTTTTGACTATGTTAGCATGGGATTATGACGCTGTGAGTGTGGAAGAATCGAGTTCTTTGGAGTTGTAGAGCAACCTGCCCTTGAAGGAGCAGAAAGCATTCGATAGGGTGGGAAATGGAAATTCAGATGGAGGCATCATACCCATTAGCAGCAGCCAAAAGTCCCATGCTAATGGCGTAGTAGTTGAGCCATACAAGATGCTTCTTCTTGTACCAGGAGATGCCATCGTCAGGGAGCACGCGGGCAAGATCCTCGCCGACAGCGGACCGGCTGGCGGAGGGTTTCTTGGACTTGCCAAACATGATGGCAGGTAAATGAGACCACGAAGAAGAAATCTGCCGTGCACTGGTTCTAAAAAGCGGCGCGCAGTGGAGTTGGACTCGATAATAACTTGTGCGGCGGAGTGCACGGAGACAGCTAGCTATGTATATATAATTATACTAGTTCGATGGGGAACAGGCACCTCGAGTTAGAAAGTCGGCCCGCAGTGCTCTGCCAATCGTCGATGGAATCCGGGGTCGGGTTTGCGGGGGAACTCCAGATTTGACCCCCGACATCTGGGGTGACCCACCACAAAACAGGTTCGCGGAGTAGCGGACATAAATCTCTCGTCCAAGATGGTAGGATCCGCGTTGGGGTCGCGTGGCAGGACCACTCTTAAGCGAGAGTCATGAGTCGCGTGAAACGAAATTCTAACTCTAGAAGGATAAGGGTCATGATCCTCTTTACTCAGGCAGCAATTAGGTTGACTCCATTATTTTGAGCTTGTATTCTACTTGAGCTTTATTTACATGGACCCTGATCGAACACCCCGGCTAATACCATGATGAGCCTCTATCGTCTTTATCACAAGATCAACGTCAAAACTGTGAAGCTCTATGCTATCACAAATTACCTACCCAAGTCAGGTCAGTCACCTTGTTTCAACATCTTTAGGTAGGTTCCAGGCAAAGTATCGGGCATCCCGTAGATACCGAGTTGAGCAACTCTAGGCGCACGAGCTGAGAGGCTGACAGGGGTTCATCAACAAATACCTGCCAGGGGGCCTTTATTATCAACGATCCGAAGTAAACCCTATGTTGACCCGGAGCTAGCAGTCTCACCAGCCCAAACATCGAACAATATCTTGGTCCTTGCGTGAGAAGGCTAAAACAAATGAGGATTCTACCGCCGATATTCCCCGCTGCCCAGGCTACGTCAACCCCACAAACTCCAAAAAAGGGCCGAGAACGGCGGCCTATCAACTTCAGTTCCCCCGCGTGAGGGACTTGGCTTAGACTATGTATCCACTCGCCTGTCATGAACCTTGTCTCCAACCGTTCCTCCGAGAGGTTAGTTTACTCGGCGTGTAATTCCTCTTGGTGGTACCAATCGCCGACCTCGGCAATAGCAAACGGGAATTGTTCCTCGGAAGCATTTCCCGCGGCTTAAGGCGAACCTAGGTAATTCTCAACCATGATTGTGCGCGCTGAACAAACCACGCCTACGAAGCTCATGCCTTGTAAGAGACCATCTCAAAACACTTCAATGATCAAAATACCAGTTTTAAAGGTGACAGCCTATGGCTATTTCCATACTCTAGAGTACTAGGCATGGACGGAGGTTGACAAGAATCAGTAAAGAAAATTGATGAAACATGAGTTTCATGGTCCGCGTTTCCTAACGTCTCCAAAGCTTGAAGAACTGATTCTTCCCACCATTCCCCTCATAAGTGATGAAGGGCGTGCCATTCTTTTCATCAGATCCCTTCAGATCCAGGTAGCATCCAGAATGCTTCACGTTGCGGAGACTGTGATATGCATTATTAGCAAGATTTGGGTGACTCAATGGGTGATTATTTACTTACCCCACGGCAGTGCCATCTCCAACTTCGTTGATGTCTGCTCCCTCAAGGTGCCAACGAGCAGCATCATCGTTGGGGTCAGCCTGCTCGGCGCGAACATTGCGGTCATGGCCTGTGACTAGTAAGCGACCACAGGCTACCTAGAAAACAGCGCTTTGGCTAACCATCCGAGATCAAGGCATCAGCAGTACCCGAGTTCTTGATGACGATCTGGTCCCCTCCGCCGGGAACTTTGTAGATCTCCCAGATCTGGTTGGGGTTAGTTTCCCACGTGTCGTTCTGACTAACCGCCCACATAGTTAGCAGAAGCGCTTCAGCTAAAGGTTGCTCGTTTGAACTCACTATCCAATGACGGGGGGATCCTGTCCTCCGCCTTCGGCCAAGTCAACGAAAACACCGCACTCGCTACGGATGTTGCACTTGAAGCTAAACTCGAGCTCTTGGCTGGCCATGTTGAATAATAAAAGTCGTGCTGCGACAAAAAAGTACTAGTTGACGAGGCAAGATTTTATCTGAGATAAAGAGGATGAGGCATTTCAAGATGAGGGACATCGCTGAGTATTTATCATTAACCAGTTCGTAAGGACTCCGAACTATCTTCACCGATGTTGAGCCTCATTGATTACACAACTGACGTGGCTTTGGAACACATCATTGACCGCCTTGACTGTCATCCAAGGAGCGTGTATAGTTGCTCAGCGTGATACAAATTACGAAGCCAGACACGGGACTAAAGAAAAAAATAGTTGCGTACTCTGGGCGAAGGTAGTGCATCGTAACACTGTCCCTGGTTTGTGTTTTCTCGGCACTTATATGGGCATCCACGAATATCAAACTTTCAAATCCGATACGATGCTCACCTTCTTGGTGAAAGACCCAGTACCACGATTTGTAATGTTTCACCACCTGCAGCTTCAGAGGCTCATGACTATTCGCAGGCTTTACCCGAGTCTGAACTGGTCGCATGAGCCACCACATATCACGCATGGCCGGCTCTTGATCTTGACCTACACTTCTTGGTAGAATTTTCTTTGTGTTTGTGTGAACCGAAAATTGTGGTCAGAGCCTGATGATGCTAAGCAAGGTTGCTCAAAAATCGCATGGTCGAACTGGGCGACAGGACACAAATAGGCATCACTACGTCTCTGCAGCCGAGAGTTCACCAAGCTCATCCGGACCCTCATACTCTCTTAGGTCTCAATGAGCGGTGAACGCTGTTCTCAGTATTTGGTTGTGAATGGAATCAGTAGGCTGAGGTTGACATAACGAACTTGCAGCATATCGAACACAAAAACCACAACTAATCAAATGGCAACGTTGTATTGCTTCAGCCTGACCGAAAGTTTAACCGACATGTTTTGCATACCTCAGAAAAATAAGCCTCGCCTACGAATCAATATGCATCGCTCAATACCACAACCAAGTCATGTACAGTTCAGAGCGGAGGTCTATACCAGGTCCCTCTAGGTTAGCCCCCGGTCGCGTGACTGGACAAAAAAACAAGACCAGGTGGGGCTTCGAACCCGCGATGCTGGAGAATTTGAGCCAAAAGAAGTAGGCGGTGAGGGCGGGCACGATTAAGGTACGTACCGCCTACGTCAGCGCGATCCCGCAATCATGCTTAGTAACCCAGTTCAGCCTCCGACAACGTCCTCATCTCCCACGAAGGAAAAAAACCTCTTCCTCTCTAACCCTCACATGGCAAGTGCCATACCCTATTCTACCCATCAAAAGTGGCCATTCTATCTTCAGAATGGTCAGTAATCTCACTCTTGCTTCTTTCTAGGTTCGTTTTTCTCATTTCGTCGCTCCCAACTTACACCGGCGTTGCGGGTGAGCTGGCTCCCGCTGGCGGCCCCTGACAGCCGTCAACACCTGGCAAACCCGCATCACAACGGCCCATAGGTATATCAAGCGAATTACGCAAAATCCTGTCACCAACCTTCAGTGGCGTAGTGGTCTAATCAACCGCGCTTCCATTCAATTTTCCGGGAATGCGTTGAGATCGGTAGTGAGACAGGAGGACCTTGTGTCCGAATCGGGTAGCGTAAGTCCTAGATGTGCCGTTGAACCGACGTAGTGAATGGGAGTGCGGTTGGCGAGGCCACTTCGCCACACATTTTTTTTTGTTGACATGCACTCTTTTTTCCCTTTGCGATAATTGTAAAGGGTCGTTTTCGAACCCGCGCTGATGCATCGCGTGCCTCCCACCTTTGATGATATTCAGGATCCAACCCCTAAGGATGATGCACAGCGCACAGCTAGCGAGCGACGCGCTAAAATTGCTCCTGCACGTAATTGGCGCTGGATGATATGCTCGTGAAAGAGAACACGGCAAGCATCCGATGAAGCAATGAGATGCATGCAAAAACGTGGGAATGTGACGAGGTGTCGCTCGTGATACGCTCATAGAAGCTGTCAATGCTTCATCCCTGAGAACGAAAAGAGAAGGAGCGATTGAGACATGTGTGGTGGCAATTGCACTATGGTGATTCCTGGCTCTACCGTAGTGTCTGTCATGCTTCCATACTGCTCGTACGCTGCAGGCAAGGCAAGCCAGCCAGCGTTTGCTCGATCTGCAGACTGAACTGAAAGTTAGGTGTCAGGATTAAGTTCGAACTTTTGGGTAGAACCCTCTGAGTCTGTATACCGATTAGCTGTCTTGTCTGTACGTTGGGCTGGGGTTCGAGTTATATTGGCACGCATGACCAAGGATAGGTCATTGCTGGCTCGGCCCTCGCCATGTACGGCTGACTCTCTTATAACTAACTCTAGCTTCATGTGCAAGAGATGAGTCGGGCGCGTGGCTAAGCATAGCTTATCAGACCAGTTCCCATAAGATGATGGCAATATCACTACCTAATCAAGGCCGCTGGATATCACCTTCGTGAGATATTGATGATGAATCTGCTGCGAAGCCACTAGTGGGAGAATCGTTGTATTAGACTTGTCTCACCGAGTATCAAGTCTCACTCTGCTTTACTAACATTATGTCTAGCTACCATTTCGTTTGTGTCATAGTCCTGTTCCCGGCCACTATGTCAGGCGCATAGTCAGTACCCATGTGCTTGGCAATAGTCAGACGGATAATCCATCCCCACAGGCGCCAGTTGCCGACCTGGCCGGTGCCGCGGTACGGACCGATGGTGACGGCAAAGACCAAAGTATCGTCAGCCTTGTAGGTGGGTATGGTGCGCCCAGCCAGCCGATCTTGCAAGGCCGGGGCTAGGTAACGCACCTGGGCGTCGGCATGTTTCCCCTTGGCCGTCTGAGCGTCACTGGCGGAACATTTTCGGTTGATGGACGTGTTTGAAAAGGGGGAGAGCGGACTTGCTGGACGGGAGAGTTCGGGTAGAGCTGAGATGAGACGGGCGTATTTATGCCCTTAGAGAGAAGGGCATCGTACAGCGGTTGGTCATGGACTGACCTCGGTACTATCGCATTATGCCCAAGTGTCTGTCTATCATTCGTGCGCAAGTGACAACGTGTCGGTTGGGCACTTGTGTCTGTGCGGGATGTCATGTCTGCTCCGTAAGCCCCTTTCCGCAACAAGGTGCCTCGGGGAAAAGAACGCAATCACGAAGCTGAGGCAACAACAGCCAAACCGGCAACTTCTTACAGCGTTTCTTTTCCAACCCTCGGGCGGAAGAGCCTTATAGGTGTCTGTGCGGTAGCAGTGTCTGTGCGGCATGGAGACGTCTGTGCGAAATGGAGTCGTCTGTGCGTACGGTCTGTGTCTGTGCGGGATATAACCCTTGTTTCATCAGCTATCGCGACCTCTACAGCCTATAAACATTCGAATTCTATTCCAAGTACACAGGGATCCCCTGTAATCACAGTTACGCGGCACAACCATCATTCAGGGACTTATTATACGTATCCACTGTCTGTGCGGATAGAAACGTCAATGCGGGATGGAAGCGTCGGTCCAAGTTACGGTACATACTCTTCTGCGGCACAGGTCTCGCGGTTGGCCTGACCCCCACGGCCTCCCGAGATAAATCATCATGTCGGTCAGATCGAGAGAGGCAGAACCCATCTCTGAGCATCACATTCAGCCATGGACGCCGTCTCAGCCCTGGACGCAGCTGCGTGTATCCTCGCCATCACCGAGTTTGTTGCTAAGCTACTCTCAACTTCACAATCGTTGGATGGCAAAGATGAGCACGCCATTTTCGAAACGCTCGACAACTTGAGAGTTGCGTTGTCCAATATCCGAATTCCTTCTGTACCGCAACAGCCATCCGGGAGTGCCGCCGCCCAACCGCCAAACCATGCCCCAGCGCTGCAAGAGCTCATCTCTTGTCGGAATGCATCTACTGCACTACTGGGGGATATCCAGAATCTGCTCAAGAAGTCGCCGGACGAGTCAAGACAACAGCCAAGGGGAAACGACAGACGCGCCTGGTTGAAATCTAGACTCGCAGGTACACCCTACGTTAGGCAAGCAGAGCAGCTTTCACGCGTCGTGACGCAGCAGGTCGACTCTATTCTCAGGTGCGCGGTGCAATAAGTTGCTCCCAAGTTTTCTTAGCTGGAAAATTCCGACACTAGTTTTATAATAGGTCTCGGATATCCGAATTAAGCCAAAGCATCGAAGCGTCCGAAGGCGAAGCGCGATACACCAGACCTGAACACGAATCTCGAGTCGATACCGTTTCCCGCGACCTACAAGATCTGAAACTACAATTACAAAAGCGATCGGTGAACCAAGAGGCAAACTCCTTGTCCACCTTTACGGAGGCCGATGTGAAAATGTTCCGAGCCCGGCTGGCCAGCTTAACCGAGGCAGAAGACGCCTTGCTCGCTGACACGATTGTATCGAGCCTCAACTACAACAGCCGGTCGGTCCGGTTCGACTCCATCCCGCAGGCACACAAGGACACCTTCCAATGGGCCTTTGACTCGCGGCTCGCGGATTGGTTCGCCTCTGGCAACGGAACTTTCTGGATCTCGGGCAAGCCAGGGTCCGGGAAGTCCACCTTCATGAAGTTCATCGCTCAACACCCCCGGACCAGAGAGCTACTGGCGAGTTGGGCTGGCTCGTACGACACGCTGGCTATCGCGGCGCACTTCTTCTGGATCGCAGGCACTCCGATCCAGAAGTCGTGGCAGGGGCTTCTCCAATCTCTGCTCTTCGGCCTCCTCCATGGACGCCCATCCCTCGTCTCCTTGATCAGCCCCAACCGCTGGGCAGCCGCCAAGGCCGGACAGTGGCAGTCCGCCGCTGAACCATGGTCCGTGACTGAGCTCGCCGTCGCACTCCGAGCCTTGGCAACAGCTGACCACCTGTCGCTGAGGATGTGCTTCTTTATCGATGGGCTTGACGAGTACAACAGCGATCACGCCGAGCTCTGTCAAGTCCTCCATGACATGGCCAACTCTCCCTACATCAAGATCTGTCTGTCCAGCCGTCGGTGGCCCGTGTTCGAGAAGAGCTTTGGCAATGACGGCCAGGAGAGCTTGGATATTCACGAGCTGACGCGGAACGATATTCGGAATTTCATCAATGACCAGCTGCAGGCCCACCCCCGGTGGATAGCTGAAGTATCTGAGGATGCCGCCTTGGACAAAGTCGAGCTCTTGGACCACATCGTGGCCCAGGCTAATGGCGTGTTTCTGTGGGCTTTCCTCGTGACGTGGTCGTTGCGGGAGGGTCTCTCCAACGGCGAGAGCATTCGAGACCTGAACACCCGATTCAGCCAATTACCGTCAGATCTAGATCAACTGTTTAAACACATGTTGGGGAGCGTAAAACCGGTCGATCACTCCAAGATGGCGGGCATTCTGCAGGCCGCAGTCCACGCGTTCGAGCCTCTCCACGTCGACCTATACTCGGAACTGGAGAAAGAATTCGAGAGCCAAGGTACCGCGTCAAAACGCCTAGTAGCGCCGGCGCCCCAAGAGGGAATTGCTCTGCACAGGGAGAATACTATTCTCAGCATCAACGAGAAGACAAAGGGATTGCTCAGGGTCGTATACGACCGGGTTGAGTTTCTTCATCGAACCGTGAAGGACTTTGCTTTGACCAAAGATGTAGGCGAATACCTCTGTAGCAAGCTTCCGGTCGACTATAACGGATTTGCCTCGATCGCCGCCGCATATCTTCGTTTTCTCAGAACCGCTCGCCAGGATAATCCACTTGTCGCAGACGTCGTAAGGCAAGGACGGGGACTGAACACGGGCTGGTTCATTGCGCATCTGAACCAGGCTCTGGTATACGCCTCGGAAGCGCTGAGTCAGACCGAACAACCCGGCTCTAGCCAGACCAGGCAGATAGAGGAGCTGCTCGATGAGTATGAGGCTGCCATCGAATCCATGGTACGCCTAGGCCACCTCACCATCAGGGGGGTCAATTCTCGAAGTTGCGGAGGGAGACTTCTCTTCCGCGAGGCGCTACTTAGGCATAACTTGATGCCCTATCTCGCCAAGAGGATTCGTGAGCAGCCAGACTTCTTCGATGTCTTTGACGAGTCGCCGCTGTTCGCCGCGTTGACGCCCATGTCTCGCAACAGCGGCGAGAGCCCCGCGCCGGTACCTGGGGTTCTTGATATTCTCCTCCGGCGCGGTGAGGATCCCAACGTGCTACCGCGACAGCCCGGCAATCTAGGCGCATCCGATGCGGTGTCGCCTTGGGTACTTTTTGCGCGGAGCACCATGTCCGTCTTTAACATGCTGTCGGGGCCCTTGATGTTCCCTGCCCTGCGGTGGAACGACTTTCTGAAAGACGCCACCTTTGGCCGCTTGATGTCCCACGGCGCGGACCCCAACAAGCCTCTGCTGGACCGCTTGGGTGCGCGCACCGTCTTTTCGCACTTTCTAGATATATCTCTATCCAAGTTTCTCGGTGAGGAGTGTTACAAGGACTATCTTTTAACCTTGGACGCCTTCTTGCGGCAAGGAGCGAGCCTCGGCGTCCCCGACCTCGCCGGAAAATCAGGCTCGGGTGCCGAGACGGCGTTTGGGAACCTCGCGAGGCGGCGACCAGACGAGTCGGTGCTGACGTCGTTCTGCTCCGAACTAAAAGGGCTTCAGGCGAGATTAGCGGTGGATCCGCAGAGAGCTACGTTTGTCTCGTCAGTCGTCGAAAAGCTTATCCGGCACTGCTCTGGCAGAGAGGAAGACCAGAGAGAGCTAAAAGCGGCGATATCGCAGGGCTGCCCCGCGCATATTGCATCCCCCCTGTTGCGGCCGATCGATTCTGAGACAGCGGGCCGCCAGGAACAGGGAACGACGCCAAAGAGGCCTCGGGACGACGGTTGCGATAGTGCAGCATCTAAATCCATGACCAGGCACTCAAGGTCGGGGTAGAGTGAGCCTCGCGTGGTGGTGACTCCGATATGACCTCTCTTACTGTTGTTCTTTGAGCTTGCCTCTTACCACGTGGTTGATGGCAGAGTCGTCGCCTTCAGGTTGTATCAATATCGCACCAACTCTATTGCTTGCCTTTCCCGGTCGTTTGATGCACTATCCTCTTGGCCTTCCTTAGTAGCAGGCAGCTGGCCTATGTATGACAACTTGATCAATCGCCTCGATTGTTTCTCGATCTTAATTGACGCTGGATGATGAGATTGTTAAAGACCACATGACGCGATATCGTGGGCTGACTCTTATGGGCATAATCAAATAAAGGCGAGTACATAGGGATATGACGAGGCTTTATAGGTAATATGCTAGGAAGTATCGATGCTATATCCCCATAAATAGAGAGAAGGTAGAAGAGTGATTAAGAGTGGTGTAAGAGATGTATTTTTATGGTGAGCCCTAGGTCTACCGTAGTGTTATGTTTTAATATTGCTCGTACGGTGCAACCAAGGCAAACCTGTGGGAGCGAAGCCCTCTAACGTGACTCCATTTCCAAAGCTGGCGAACTTTTGCTCATCCTCCTCAAACCTGAGGTCGTAGTCCTCCCATCGCACTATTTCGGTTGCGGCGTAGTAGTGCAGGATAGTTCTAGGCCATGGAACAATGACCTTTCCATTAGGGAGTTTGTCTGCATCGTAGATTGTCAGTCTGATACACACCTAAGGAGGGAATAGTCAACCTACACCACGATGAGCATGGCCCTGCCCAGACCATCTCGGGCATGCGCGACTGGACCCATCGGTTGAAGGCTGTCTGAGCAGACTCCTTGATGCAGACTGATCTGAGACGATCCTTTTGTAGCCTGTCAATGACTTTGATTATATAGTCACTCGCTCTCTCGATACCGGGGTACGCAGACCCATTTACCGGGCAGATAGGCGGGTTGAAGACTTGGCGTCTTTCTTTAGCTTGTGCAACATGCTCGCAGGCAGGGTTACATACCAAAGAAGTTGGGGAAATCAGCTACCGTCACTGCCAAGTAGCTCTCATATCCACCTTCGGCTGACCACAGATCTGATAGATTAGCTCCTCCGCGGCCCTTGATGGGAAACCTGGGTGTGTATGGCTCGAACCCCGTACCGCAGACGATCATGTCGTATGCCCGCCGCTGGCTGTCAGTCGTGATGATGTCATTCCCTTCCACCCGCTCAATCGGGGTAGAAACGAGCTCCACATTGGGTTGGTTCAAAGCCTCCATATACGGGTCAGCAGGCGTGAAACGGCGACAGCCAGCCTTGTACTCGGTGGGTAGCAGAGCCTTCAACGTCTGCGGATCATCAATCTTGTTGGCCATATGCTTCTTCGCATTGTGAGTAAATTCATCTGCAGCTTTCGAGTTCGCCCAGAGGCCCCTGAAGCTGCCAGCCAGTTTTTGTTCGATCTGCAGACGGAACTGAAAGTAGGCGTCCGGATCGGATTCGAACTTTTTGATGGAGTCTTCCGAGTCTGTACATCGATCAGCTGAAGCTCATGTCTTCTCTCTGGAGCAATGGTGCATACAGGTGACCTGTGCCTCTCCGTTTCTGGAGAAGACGTGCGGGACTAGCCATGTTGGCCCACGAACAAAATTACCGATAGACTTTGCGTCTGTAATTATTAGAAACACAAATAATCTGGTGGCTCAGTATCTCACCTTTACGCAAGCCAGCTAGGCACTGGGCTGAGCTGGCCCCGTTCCTTATCACAGCTACATTCTTGCCATGATAGTCCAAGTCCTCGGGCCAATCTGCGGTGTGAATGACGGAGCCCTGGAAGGTGTCAAGGCCCTCGATATTTGGCAACTTCCAATTGTTCAGTCTCCCCACGGCAATCACAAAAATGTCGCATTTCACGGTGATCTTGTGATTAGGTGTATCGTGTCTTTGCAGAGAGACTGTCCACTTCGAAGTCTTCTCATCCCAAGATGCCCCAATGCAGCTTGTGTTGAATTGAATGTGTCTTCGCAGGTCGAACTTGGTTACCGTCGATTTTAGATACTCGAGAATCTCGGGTGCTTGCGCATATAGGCGGCTCCACCGTGGATTAGGGTTCCAGCTATACTGGTAAGCGTGTGATGGGATATCACAGGCACATCTGGTAACATTTAGCATTTCGTGCACGGAAGGGCGTCCACACATGCAAGATACGCACCCTGGATATCTGTTCTCAGCCCATGTTCCACCCTCCTGATTATTCTTGTCGTAAACCGTAATGTCAACGTTTTGCAGTCGCGTTGTTACATCTTTCAAGAACTGGATGCCAGATATCCTATAGCGATTGAGCGAGCACAAAGTCAAGGTGAGTCTCACAAGATACGTACCCTGCGCCTATGACGACAACGCGAATAGTCTTCGGGACAAAGGCCGTTGGGGAGGGTTCCATGCTGAATTTTGTTTGGCTGTCTGAGCTGCATAATATTTGCATGAGTAACATGTCATTGCTGATCCGTCTCGCTGAGTCCGATTGACCAGAGCCACAAAAGTGCCCATGCATCCTGATACATCGTCATTCAAGGCCTATCTGCATTTACTATTTGCCAAGCTACGATTACGGGCTGAAACTCTGCCGGTAGGTGGCTGCCGGATGACGAAGGTCCCCGCAAAAGGAGCGTTAGCCGTTATAGATATCAAGGCACTAGCAGACAATCGTCTTCTCACAAGCCTAGCTTATGAGCGTTGTCTCCGCTATACCAGCATGTCAGCGGCTCCTATAGCGTCCAATGGCTGATTGATCCCTCTCTCACCGTCTAGTTGGGAATGCAGGTAGATCCGTGGTGGCACCCATCTAACCGAGTTTGACGGCTTGAACCGGCGCTTAAGACGACGGTTTCTTGCCGCCATCGCCCTCTAGAGACGCCATTGGCCAAGTTTCAGCTGTATCTGTGCGTACACATACCGACGGGCCGCCTTAGCGTGGACTAAGTAGTGAACTACCGAAAACGGTAAGACTAGACAGGTGAGAAGTATTACCAGTTACGATCATCGATGGCATCCATATTAAGGCGGAGCTGGAGGGTTCGAGTAATTAATTCTTGAAAACATACTGCTTGTTTCGTTTTGCAAACTAACCCATCTCCAAGTTGTGCAACATGCTCGTTGACTCTATGACGCCACAGCTCAGTGAGGCCGTCGGCGACCCATGCCCGACAGAACCAGCCGTTTGGCAGAGGCTTTTGGACTCTGCTTCCAAATACCCCAACAGGCTTGCCGTGGCTAGTCTCCACCAGCCACAAGGTCTTTACGGAATTACTACCGGCTCATCAAAGAGCGATTACCTCCGATGGTCGTACACCGACCTCAAAGTCGCTGTTGATAGGTTTGCTTCTTCGCTTTGGCATTTGGGAGCGCGGCCTGGGACTGCACTTGCAACCTTCTTGGATAATCGTGCCGAGTCCGTCATTGCCTACTGGGCTGCTCATAGGCTTGGTTGTCCCCTGGTTCCTATTAACCCACGGACCCTCATCAATCGCGATGAGGCTGAGCATATGCTCAGCACTGCAGGAGTCTCCATAGTGATTCTGCAAGACGTGAAGCAAAGCCATCTGTTGGAGGCCGTGCGAATCAAGATCAAGGTCTTCGTCTCGGGTACACCACCAGACTCGTCCTGGAATTCTTTCTCTGCCTTGATGGGAAAATCAAGTAGCGAAACTGAAACGGAGATACCGGAGAGCAACAAGTACGCCGAGGATCTTGTCACCATCCTCTTCACCAGCGGGACAACTTCAAAACCCAAAGGCGTGCCGCACACCAACACGACCCTCAACGCCTTTTGCCAGAACCTCGGCCTCGGAGGAACATCCCACACAAACATGTTTTGCTCTGTCCTACCCAATAACCATGCCATTGGGTACTTTTTTCCACTGCATTTTATGATGCACGGAGGCGCCATTGTGTTCCCAAGTCCAACGTTTGATGCGTCAGCGATGGCCGACGCTCTCGAAGCGGAGCAGATCACGCACACAGCAATCGTTCCGACAGTGCTCTCCGCACTCATAGATGTGATAGAGTCGAGAGACACTGGATTTGGCTCAGAATTGCAAGATGTTTGTCTGTCTGGGAGCTCTGTTACACCCGAAAATATCCGTCAGGTCTTTACCAAACTTGGAAGTAACGGAGTGTCAACTGGGTTTGGCATGACTGAAGGGAGCCCTATCTGGACAGCCTCGAAGAAAAATGGAGAGGACTTGATAGCTGGCAGCTCTGTTATTTCTGGGCCGGCGTCCCGAGGGGCCTGCGTTCGAATTTGCGCTCCCGGCTCCCGAACGCCTCTGCCCGTAGGCCAACTCGGAGAGATTCATCAAACCGGGCCCGGCACGATTAAATCCTACCTCGGAATGGAAAAGGCTGCCGAACAGTTCTACGAGGATGAGCAAGGAAGAACATGGTTCGTGACGGGTGATCAAGCCCTCATGCACCCCGACGGCCGATTCAGTGTCACGGGGAGATACAAGGACATGATCATCCGAGGAGGCGAGAACATTGCCCCTGCAGCTATAGAGGCTATTATTAGCCAACACTGCAATATTCAGGTACAGTATATATGCTATGTCCGGGTTGACCCAATGTTTCTGACTTGCATCACAGGGCTATGTGGTCGGTGCACCGGATGCCATTGCGGGAGAAATCCCAGTCCTCGTTCTTCCGGACAAACAAGGTGAGCCATCTGCCGATATTTGCGACATGATACGCCGCCATTTGGGTCCTCCATCTGTGCCAGAGCGCACATTAAAACTCAGTGAGCTTGGACTTGAGGATGTCCCAAGAACGACATCTGCCAAAGTTCAAAAAGCACAGCTTGCATCGATCGTCCGTGACTTTCTGAACAGCGACAAAGTAACATCGGAGGGAACTTCGGATGCCTCAGTTCACAACGAGGTTCTTATTGCTTATTTTAAATCCACGTGTGTGCCGGTTGATAAGTTGGATATCAACGCAAACACCTCCCAGTTCGCCGATAGCATCGCCTTCATGAGGGTGCGGGACTACTTGCGCAAGAACATTGGTCGCGCGCTATCTATGAAAGAAATGGCTGAACACCCGACTATCACGGCCCAGATCAAGTTGCTTCAAGACCGGGCTCCCAGCAACAAGCGCAACACGCCAGTCAAGGCAGAGTCAAAAGAGCCTCCAAGTTTGGATGAACTCGAAATATTGCTTGGCGGGGTCGACCAGGCCCGAGATATGGTTGATAGGGTGTCTGAGACCTTGGAGGGCAAGGGCTTCAGTTGGTCGCAGGTATCGGCCATCATCCCAACACACGATTATATGCAGGTTCTTCTGGATTCCCACATCATCGATACCTGGAACTTTGCCATTGTCGTTCAGGCAAATGGAACCAGCGTCAAGGTGTGTATACAATATCGTAAGTTGGAAAGCGTTGCTAACCGTAGTAGGATCTACGCACGGCGCTGCAAAAGACTCTGCCCTACCACCCCATCCTGACTTCATTTGTTGTTATCGACAGCGAAAAGAAGGTTCACTACGTGACTCTGCGGGCCCATGAACACCTTTGGAACACTTGTCTGATCGATCATGGATCAGTTGATACTGTGGAAGAAGTTCAACAAATGGCTGTCAACTTTCCCCGGCCTAGCCTATCGACAATGCCTGGACCACCGTTTTCCTGTCTTCTCATACACATCAAGGAAACCAACTCGGCAGCAATGATCATGTACTGTGAGTAGTTCAATTTCCATTTATGCGCCGCTGATTCAATCTAACATGATAAAAGTGCATCACATTGTGCAAGATGCGTCGTCACTCCGGCTCTTCCTTGATGACCTCAATCGATCACTCGAGGCCCCCACCACGAGCCTTATCCCGCACACAGACTTCAAATCCTGGGCCGATTCATATCTTTCCCTTCGATATTCGCCCGCCGCGACAAGATCCGTAAAATTTCATGTGCGGCGTCTACGCGATTTGCACAAACACAAAGCAGCTCTCTATCCACCTGCACCAGTTCCTCGGCAAGCTATCACTGAGAATCCCGATGGTCTAGATCATGGCTTCGAAGCCCCAGGGCTTATACAGCTAAAGCAGGAGAATCCAAAAATTGCTGCGGCTGTAGTGCTCAAAGCTGCAATGGCTTTAGTCAACGTTCATCGCACAGGATACAGCCATTCCATCTTCTGCAACTTTGAGGCTGGCAGAAAGACATTCCCTTTTGTACCAGAAACGGTCCAAGCTTTCAACCCGGACGCTTTTGAATCGTCGGATGTTAACGGACCGGTCATGCAGGGAGTCTGCAACTTGATCGAGGTGCCTCGACAGGAGACCGCCATGGCTTTCCTCGACCGCCTACACAAGGAGCAGGACCAACTCACAGAACATGCACATGCTCCATTGACACGCATCATACAAGAGTTGAACGCTGAAGGCGATGGAAAGGGTGACATCATCGTGGAGGTTCACCGTACCCAATTCACGACATGGGTTCCTGGCCTGCTCGGCGAGTACGATAGGATAGAGGTGGGCAAGATTGCGATCCGTTGTGCGGCAGGACTTGTGGTGGTTGGTGCACTAGGGGGACCAAATTCGACAACTTACATGCTCTCAATGCGCTGGGACGTGGCCAACTATTCTCGTCAAGAGACAAACGCCTTTGTCCAAGATCTTCAATCCGCTGTTTTGTGGCTTACCACGGCAACAAACTGGGACCGGCCGGTAATCGAGTTCTTGCAGGGCATAGAACGTAATTAGCATAGCTTGTACTTTACTAGACTAGTTATCCTGCCATGAAGTACCCGCAAACCATCGCTGGAATTCATTATTCACAAATGGGCCAAGCTCCATCTCATCCTGGAACTCGAAGTTGTTTTGGAAGGGCGGCATTCCCAAGAAACCGTCAGTTTTCATATCTGCAGAGTAATTCATGTCGGCAATGCCGGGCGCCCCCAAGTCTTGGCTCATGGTCGGGCCTATATTACCTCCTCCGATAGCGGCTCGAGGTATAACTGCACATAGCAATGTCAACAACGTGCATCATGGGACAAGTGTCTTCGCAAGATGTGGACACTTACCCCATTCCCCTACCAGCTGGAGAAGCCGCTGGAGGTACGCCACACATCGGTCAATGAGTGCACTGCCGCTGCTGAGATGAAGTAGAGCTTCGATAGCTTTTCGTAGAATCTGTCTTCCTTTCTCCATTTGGTCAAGGTGGTGGGACTCCACATTGAGCTCATCCTTGATCAGAAGATTGCCAAAGACGACAAGTCCCGCATTGAAGGCTACACTATCCGTCAGGAACAGAGCTGTGTCAAAGAGGATACGAATGGGATCCTACTGTAATATATGTTGAACCACCAGGCCCCAAGAAAGCTTTCTCCCAAGTTCTCACGTGTCAGAACAGAGTGAATGATAGAAATAATCTCCTCGGCAGGCCTCGCACAATTGGGCGTGAGACTTTGAAGCACTCGGTCAAAGAATTTCTGGTCCTGCACAGGTTCTTCTACCTCGGCCTTGAGCAACTCTGTGAGGAGAGGCCGCTGAAGGAGCAATTGCGTATTGAGATATCGCAATGTTAGAACAAAGCGGAACCGCTCAAGGATCGACGCGTCTGGATTGACATCTGCCAAGTTGGAGGATGAGACGAGATGCAGGGCTACGGGGAGCTTGTCTCGCCACTCGTCTAGACTTTGTTGAAGATGGAATATCTGGGTGATGGTGTCTACGCCGGACAGAGGACCACAGCCGAGATTGTGCCCATAAAGCTTCCCCATGATATTCCAGAGGATCTTGTAGAGCATACTGTAGTGCTGAATGTCAACGCAGGAGAGAACATTGGAGGCAGAGTGCCTACATTGTTGCGTTATAGAATGCAACGCTGATGTCTTCGGTAGCATCGCCTATTACCGGCGTTGGAAGGTCAAGCCTCACATAGTCCTCGGAAATAGTGCTCGGCCGACCATACGTCATACTCAAGCTCCTACAAACTGTGAGTATTGTCCCGCTGCCATCGAAGGGGAGGGGCAGAAGAAATGTCAATGCTATCGATAGTTTGAATGGGACGTACCGATCCAACATAACACAGCCGTACCAGGTGCGTTTTCTCATCTCCTGTTCGATCTGCGGCAAACCACGTGAGGCCTCGTGGGAGTGAAGACCAATAGATAGTGCCGCTTTCACTGCAAGGCCATGGGTAATCCAGGTTTGTACTGGTTTGTGCGTGCCTTGCAGGTATTGGCTGGTGAGAAGCAAATATTGAACTAAGAGGGATTTAACATTCACAACACACAGCATGGTCTACTTGGAATGCACCTACCGGTTTCCAATGTAGTTCCTCGAAGCATCTGTGCTTTGCATAGCTCCTGCGCACGCCTATAGAAGATGTCGGCATTCTGTACCGGCGGAGGTTGGTCATCCGTCTGGCCATGGCTAATATCATGTTAAGCAGGCCAAGCCAAGTTCGGCGGACTTCCACACGGAACCCATGCTCCCTCGAGCGGTAGTAGGTCTCCATAAAAGAGGGCTTATGGATGTATGGGAATAACACCCCTGTTGTTGAAAAGTAACGTTCAATCAAGGCCTCCGTCTCGTGGTCAGGAGGAATAAAGTTGTGAGCTCCGAGCTCGGGCTGGACGGCTGGCCCTGCATCGCGAGTCGAGGGGAGCTGTGGTCGTGGCATGCTTACCATGTTGACACTGGGCCAGCCAGGCGGTGAAGGGCTCGTTGTGTTGGGCACGCGTCCTCTCCGGGCCATGGCCCTGAAAATAATACGCATGAGTGCGATGTTTGAGGATGGCCCTAGTGAATTAAGCAGTGCTCATCTCAGGAGGTAAAATCTTCAGCGGGTGCTTTACCAAAATATCCACAGTCCTCCTCGTCAACAGTTGAAATAGCCATACCATCTGCGCTATTGGCCTGCCCTTGCTGATCCGGCTCTTGCTTCTGGACTTTGACAACGACGACCCCAGGCGGAGGACTGTCGCCATCTTGACCAAGTTCGCCTCGGAGCGATCGTGGTGTGCTATTACGGCTATAGTCGTCTTCGGCGCCGGTCTCAAGCCTTTTAGAGTGTTGGCGGGTAATTCTCTCGAGCGTCTCGACTCGGGATTCTAGGCTTGAAATTATACTGCGTCACAAAGCATGAGCCGCCATTGCGGGATATTGCAAGCTTGGGAGATGTACTCTTTACTTATGATGACGTTTTTGGATGATTCCGGAATCTCGTGGTTGCAGTCGAAAGCCATCCGCTGGCACAAGGCGGATTTTGGGCGACGGCCATCGCACTATCACATACCGCACCACAATTAACGCTCTAGGGAGAGGCGTGACAGTCCTGCCATAGGGTCAAGCTTACTCTGGATTTACGAATACGACATGCTGTACAAGCATGGGCAGTCCGACGTCGCTTGATTCGAGATGAGGGCGACGCTGCCTGGTCGTGAACGCTTCGCTGGCCTGCATCGCCCGCTTCACCACGGAGAAGGAGGCTATTGAGTTGGCCAATGGAACCTCGTACGGCCTCGCGTCAGCTGTTTTCACGGAGAATGTCAACAGGGCTGTCCGCGTTGGCGAGGCTCTTGAGAGTGGACAAGTGACGGTCAACACGTGGGGGACTGTCAACGTGAATACCCCTTTCGGCGGCGTCAAGGAAAGCGGATTCGGTCGGGACTTAGGCAGGGATGCCCTGGATGAGTAGACTCATGTCAAGTGTATCAAGTTTAAGATTTCCAAGCTGTAGCTATCGCGGACAGGTTTGAATATTCACCCGAGAATATGTTGATCAAGCTTACCGTTTCGCATGATATTAGGTCGATCGGAATGCCTTTATTACGTTTGAGAATCCATTTTTACTCTGTAATGATGATTCGTCTGACCGTATAGAAGTGATGTCCAAAACAGTCAACTGTTTCAGCCAATACCAGCCTTCAACGCCCGTGCCTCTGCCCCAGCACTGTTATCTCTTGGCTTGAGGGGTTGAATAAATGAATCAAGGTATCAACGAGCTGCAAAATGAGACAGATAACAAAACACGGTTCCGAATTTAGGAATGAGAGTGATAGGGGAACACGGGCCAATAGGATTGTAACCGGAACACACGGAACATGCCTAGGACGAGATAAGACAAGCCATCAACCTAGACACTTACGCACTAGCCTCATTATTGTCTCGCTCAGGGATTCCCCAGATTACTGTAATCCTGAGATTGGGTTTGCCACAGCTACCCTATAAAATATTAGGAGGAGGCCATGCCGGTTTTGTTGTCCAAATCATACCACCATCATCATACCTTTTTTCCTGCAGTCAGAACTAACACCATGGATTCGAAAAGGCCCTCCTCTATTGACAAGTCGGTCATCGACCGCGCCGTTTCTCACTCGGATGCCACGCGCTTGGAACAACTTGGCATCAGTAGCCAGCTTGAGCGATCCTTCTCGTTGCCGTCTCTGATCGGGCTGTGCCTGTGTCTGATGGCCACATGGGAAGCCAGCGCGGCAGTCCTGGCACAGGCATTGCTCAGCGGCGGCGCTCCTTGTCTCTTTTACAATTTGTGCGTCATTGCTCCGTCCCTAGGACTAACGGAGCTAAATGTCAATCTATCAACAGCGTCCTCACTATCCTCTGCAGCCTCGCAATTGGGGCCTCGCTGGCCGAGATCGCCTCTATTTATCCCACCGCCGGAGGTAAGCACCACGACTTCGCAGCGTTTTCTCCCGTTGACGGCGCGGACAGGGCAATACCACTGGGTCACGGCGTTGTTTCCCTCGTGGGGAAGAAAACACGTCGGTTGGGCGACGGGTTGGATTTCAGTTGGGGGTCAAATTGTCTTCACAGCATCGCCGGCATTCGCCTGCGGCCTCTTGACCCAAGGATTGATCATTCTCAACAAAGGGGGCGACTACGCTGCGCCTCGATGGCACGGAATGCTCTTGTACTGGGCCTTCTTGGCCTACGCTACGGCCATGAACATTTGGGGCCACCGGCTGCTCCCAACGGCAAACTTGATTTCAGGTCCGGCCCTGAACGATTGTCTCTCCAGCTCTGATGCTAACGCCAGACTCAGGTGTAGTTCATGTCGTTTCGTTCGTTGCTGCTCTTGCCGTACTGGCCGTCATGGCTGAAAAGAACTCGGCGCACTTTGTCTTTGTCGATGTCCAAAACCTCACGGGCTGGTCTAGCGACGGCGTGGCCTGGATGGTGGGACTGGTCAGTACCATTTACCCGTTCCTTGGATACGATGCCGCCTGCCATCTGTCCGAGGAGATACCGCACGCTGCGCGGAATGTGCCCCTCGCAATCATGGGCAGCATCGGCCTCAATGGGTTGATGGGCCTGGTATTTGCCACTATGATTCTGTTTTCAACTCCGCCACTGGAAAACATTCTCAATAGTCCCACGGGATTTCCCTTCATCTAGATCTTCTTCGATGTCACTAAGAATCACGCGGCAGCAACCATACTGTCATTGATTGTCGTGGTCATCGCCATGGCTGCGACGGTCGCTGGCATCACGTCAACGTCACGAACGTTGTGGGCCTTTGCTCGAGATAATGCCACCCCCTTCTCGGGGTTCCTGAGCAAGGTGCACCCACGTGAGGCCATCCCAGAGCGAGCCATCTGGTCCATTGTGGTGCTGCAGGTGCTGTTGGGCTTTATCTACCTGGCTAGCTCCACTGCCTTCAACGCCATTCTCTCCATGGCCGTCATCGACATGTACTTGTCCTACCTCCTCCCCATCGTCGCCATGCTCATGGGCCGGAGCAAGCTACAAGCTTCCGACTACGGGCCATTCAAGCTTGGACGAGTCCTTGGAATATTTGTCAACCTGGTGAGCGTCTGCTGGATTACGGCTTCTGTAATATTCATGGCGTTTCCGACCGTCATGCCAGTCACGGCGGACAACATGAACTACTCGTCTGTAGTAATTTCGGGATGGTGTCTCTTTGGGTTAGTCTACTATGTGATGTATGGGCACAAGAAGTTTGAGATGCCCGTCGTTGGAGCTGGCTTTGTGGCCGGAATACCTCTCGCAGCGGATATGGGTGCTTGATCTGCTGGTCGGATCTGGGTGCGAGTTTGGTGGCTGCCATGGCACGCGGGGGACGTTGGCACTGTAGTCGGTCCGCAGCAGATCAGAACAATATACTTACTCACCTGCAATTCCTGCGGTTGTTCCGACTTTGGATCCGACGTTCCGAAAGTAGATCGATGTCGCGCTCTCGCCACGGTCCTTCCACCCCTCTTTTGTACGACTAGTGACCCACTTGTTCCGTCCATGCAACCTCAGTTGGTACTTCCAAGATATAGATCTCTTTTTTTCTTCTTGATGCTCGTTTGACCTTGATATATCCATCTTTTCGGCTTCTAGACTACTCCGCTTCGGGCCAATAACAAATATGCACAACCTGTAAGAAATACTCCAACCGGCTGGTTGTCCACACTTGGGGCACACGAAGCGCCATGTCATATTAGAAGCTAACGAGCTGTTTAAAAGTGAGAAATATTCGGCCTCGTTTGCCTTCTTCGAGGGTCTTTGGGAGGTATGTATGCCCCCTGTCGCATCTTTCCGTGAACCGCTTTCTCATGGGGTGGACAGGCCGGTGTTACCCATGTCTTTGTGAACCTGGGGTCGGACCATCCGGCCATCATGGAGGCTCTCGCACACGGAGCCCACTTGAAAGGCGTCAATTTCCCCAAGGTCATCACTTGCCCCCACGAGGTCTGTGTCCCCACTCAGAGTGTTCAAAACATGTCACTAACAGACACACACAGATGGTAGCAATGTCCATGGCTGATGGGTTTGCCCGCGTGACTGGCAAGCCTCAATGTGTCCTCGTCCACGTTGATGTAGGAACGCAGATGCTCGGCTGCGCCATGCATAATGCATCTGTTGCAAGATGTCCAGTCTTGGTCTTTGCAGGCCTCTCTCCATTCACCCTTGAAGGCGAAATGCGAGGTTCTCGTACAGAGTACATCCATTGGCTTCAAGATGCCCCTGATCAGAAGCAGATTGTCTCTCAATTCTGCCGCTTCTCGGGCGAGTTCAAGTCTGGCAAAAACATCAAGCAGGTACTCAACCGAGCGCTGCAGTTTGCTACAAGTGACCCCAAAGGTCCAGCATATCTTGTTGGCGCCCGAGAAGTGATGGAGGAGGAGATCGTACCGTATCATCTCGACCAAGACGTCTGGAATGCTGTAGCTCCGGCTGCCTTGCCACCCGATGCCCCGGAGCTCATTGTCTCTCTCCTTGCTGAAGCCGAAAGCCCACTAATCATTGTCGGCTATACTGGCCGTAACCCGAAGACTGTGCCTGAGCTGGTCAAGCTTACGGAGTCAATTCCTGGGGTTCAGGTTCTAGATGGCCTCGGAAGTGACGTCTGCTTCCCATGGAGTCACCGCGCTTTTCTGGGAGTTGGAATTGGACGCCACGAATCCATCAAGACAGCCGATGTTATCGTCGTGATTGACTGCGATGTCCCATGGATTCCAACGCAGTGCAAACCTCGTGCCGATGCAAAGGTCATCCACGTGGATGTCGACCCCCTCAAGCAAAATATGCCTCTGCATTACATCCCTGCGTTCCGCAGATACCGTGCCGATTCGGAGACGGCGATCAAGCAGTTGAACAATCACATTTCCACGCATCCTCGTTTCTCTACGCTTTCCGAGCTCGATCACTACAGAAAGCGATGGGATTTGTTGGCTGAGTCTCACCGCCAGCGCTTGGACGATATTGCGAAGCTCGCAGAAGCGCCTTCAGATGGGTCCTCATCGCCGAGCACCTCTTACCTTTGCGCCCAACTGCGCAAGACGTGCCCCAAAGACACCATCTGGTGCGTCGAGGCCGTCACGAATGCTCCGTTTATATATGAGCAGCTTCAGGTCGATGAGCCGGGCCACCTCTTCAATGGTGGTGGAGGTGGGCTCGGCTGGTCTGGAGGAGCGACATTGGGTGTCAAACTCGCTTCAGACTGGGTTGCAGGTGGACAAGGCAGAGGCAAGTTCGTGACACTCATCGTGGGCGACGGGACATACATGTTTGGAGTGCCGGGTACTGTGTACTGGATCGCCAGAAGATACGGGCTACCGACTCTCACAGTTGTGCTGAGCAACAAAGGTACGTCGAAATGCGCCAGTTGATTATGGCTGCTAACATTGCAAAGGATGGAATGCCCCGCGTCACTCAATGTCGTTGGTACATCCTAACGGATACGGCTCCAAGATCTCAAACGAAGACCTCAATATTTCCTTCTCTCCGACTCCCGATTTCTCCGGCATTGGAAAGGCAGCTTCCGGAGGGGATGCCTGGGCTGGAGTTGTGTCCTCAGTTGAGGATTTGGGACATTTATTGCCAGAGGCTGTGGCAAAAGTCCAGAGCGGTGTTTCGGCGCTGCTCGAAGTCAGGCTGAAGGGATCCTGGTGAGCCGAACGGCACACTGTTATGATGTTCCTATGGGCATTTTTTTTTTTAAAAAAAAACGCAGCTACAATCCATAGCCCAAAAGGGAAAAAAATTATCTCATTGATGAACATCGATTTCTCGATATTTAGACCTCGGCTCCGTCCTGCATGATGATGGCTATAGTTTAAATTACATGTCAAAAATGCCACCTTTGGATGCGGTTTATGAACGTCTCTGCGCCTAATCCCTCACCAAGATGCACCCCGCGAAAAGTTAAAGATCTTCTATTGGATCTGAAACGATAGTCGCAGTAGTTTCATCGAAGAAGCCAGGATATCTCAGCCTTCTCGCATTCCCATCTCGAGTGGCCATTCGTTGTAGATTGAGAGTGTAATACAGATCAGCTGATGAGCAGCTGGACCTGCTGATCAATAACTACCGGACCAGTGAAGAGATACCCGCGGATCAGGGCCAGTTCGCTACCCGAATGCAACACATCGATGCAATCTTGACGGCGACTGTTGTGGGGTTCCGGCCGCGCTACGGAAAGTGGATCCCGGACCAGGTACTTAGCCGGATCAAAGCCGTTGGTGACGGGCGCTCTCTGAATAGCTCTAGGGTTGGGTCGGTACCGTGCGTTTGGGGGGGTATTCGCTAGTTAAGAGTTGAGCTTCGTGTCAACGGCACTGTAAATTAGGTAGTCCAGAATTGTAGGCAGCCGGGCCCTGTAACACGAATTCAGCATGAGCAATCACGCATTATCGGGCGAGTTTGACCCGCAGCCTCCGGACCTGGCCATGTAGAGGTTACCGAAATATCGCGACAAAGACCACAATTCCTTTAATCATCAACGGCAAAGATGTCGAATCCTCCAAGTCTTTTCCCGTCATTAGTCCACTGACTGGCAAAGAGATTTGGTCTCTGTCGTGTGCGACCAAAGACCAGGTCAACGATGCTGTCGAAAATGCACACGATGCTTTTGCACAGTGGTCTAAGACCAAAGCTTCGGCTCGGCGCGACATTTTCCTCACGGCCGCCGATATCATGGACAAACGGCGACAGGAGCTGGGCGAATACATGCACCACGAGATTGGCGCCGATCAAGACTACCAGGACTATATTCTGGGGCTTTCCATTGATGGTCTGAAGGATACAGCTGGCAGAATAGCAGGGGCAGTCACGGGAACTACCCCGGAGTCCAACCATGAGGGAATGAGGGCCGTTGTTTACAAGAGGCCATACGGAGTTAACCTGGGAATTGCACCTTGGTATGTATACCCGAGTCACTGCCTCGAGACATCAGAGCCGCTAATATCAAGGCATTAGGAACGCGCCGTATCACCTAGGTCTACGATCCGTCACCTTCGCGCTAGCAACAGGGAATACGGCAATACTGAAGGGAACAGAGTTCACGCCTCGGTGCTACTGGGGCATTGCCGATGTCTTTCGCCAGGCCGGCCTGCCAGATGGCTGCTTGAACCTCATCTTTCACTCCCCCGAGGATGCGTCGAGCACAATCAACAGCCTTGTAGCTCACCCGCACATTAAGAAGATAAACTTTACTGGAAGCACTCGAGTCGGCAGCATCATCTCTGAAACAGCCGGGGAGCATCTGAAGCCCGTGTTGATGGAGCTAGGAGGGAAAGCCAGTGCCATCGTGCTCGAGGACGCTGATCTTGAGAAGGCTGCTCTCCACTGTGCGCAAGGGGCGTTTAAGAATGTGAGTATCTTGGCAATTCTTGATCACCTTGAGTGCTGGCTAATGTCTACGGAAAAGGCTGGTCAGATATGCATGTCCACCGAACGCATCCTGGTGCAAGATTCTGTGGCGCCCGAATTCCAGAAAATTCTCAGCGAGACGATTAGGAAGCTATTCGGATCTGCAAAAGACACGCCAGTCATTGTCGCGGCAGCATCTGCCCAGCGTAACCGTGGCCTCGTTCAGGATGCCGTCTCAAAGGGTGCCAAGCCGCTGCCTCTGTTTGAAGACAGCCACCAGGATCAGGTCGAGACACGGATGAGACCCGTCGTTCTAACCAATGTCAAACAAAACATGGATCTATATGCAGGCGAATCCTTCGGGCCCAGCGTTTCTCTCTTCGCCTTCAGGTCAATCGAAGACGCCGTAGCTCTGGCAAATGACACAGAATATGGGCTATCTGCATCTGTCTTTACCAACGATTTAGGGAAAGGGTTTCGAATTGCCGACGACCTTGAATCGGGAGCGGTGCACATAAACTCCATGACTGTGCATGATGAGAAGCCGTTACCGCATGGTGGTGTCAAGAAGAGTGGCTTTGGGCGTTTCAATGGCTACCAAGGACTAGACGAGTTCTTGTACTACAAGACCGTAACCTGGATGGAGTAGGGTTTGAATGGGTGTAGATAGCTAGGTAGGCCAGGTGTCTTGTTTCTATATGAATCTACTTAAATATATTCGCATCGTTTAAGTCTTAATCTAATTATAATCTATTTAGTTTAGGTATCTTTCTGCTATAATAAAGAA
>JAADYS010000927.1:0-28066 GCA_012931995.1 Fusarium albosuccineum | reverse complement strand
GCTTTATAGGGGTTCTTTAGGCTATACCTTTTCCCTTTAGACTTTATTACTAAGTTTAGGCAAATTAAATAAAATATATTACCTAATTAGGTATAAAATAATATATAAGAGGCATAATATATCCTTAATTATACTATAGATATATGCGTAAGGGTCTTATAACCTATTGAGGGATATATATATATTGATATAGCTAGCTAAAANNGTGCCTGAGGCACCTGTAACAGGCCTTTCCTCGCTACGGCCAGCTTCTGGATCTCTTGTTGGCCCAAGCTCCCCCCATCGCTTCAGCGCTAGCTATGTCCCCCGCGCCTCGGTTGGCGGCTGATCTCCACATCCACAACCACTCGAGACCTTGCCTAGAACATGATGGCAAATAGGACCCACCGCCGGGTATTGGAGCCATGGGCTCGTCTAACTGCTTTGCCGCGCTGGGCCAAGGGTCCAGTCATATGAAATGTTGTAGTTTGCCTCGTATACGGTCCCTGGTCTACATACTTTGACTTGGCATCTAAAAGATCATGTGCCCCGGCGTCATAGATTGATCCCATTGTATTCAACCGCGACTGTCCTCGACTTCACTTCACGAGAAGTTTCAATTAACACTTGATCGATCTCGACGGCCGCAATGTCCCGAGCTTGGACCAATAGATAACACTGCTGATAACCAGACAAGCCATCACCACTTAGACGCACCGGAGCATACGCCCAAGATGCCCCATCATGGCCCCAGCGACTTGTCCGACTCTATCGATATCGAAAAGGTGGACAAGGCGAGTTCCCTGAATACGTCAATAGAGCCCGCCGCTCAACCACAGGATAATCGGCGTTTCTCGCTGTCAGGCGCAGGCAACCTCTCTCTCGACGATGTACAGGCCGTCCGGGTCCAGCTCCGCGACTTGGCAGTGTCGGTTGATACAGCGCCATCATGGTTTGAGCCATCAACATACTCGGAGCTGTTTGCAGCCAAGTTCAACACGACCCCAAAGATGAAGCCGTTGCTACACTCAGTAAATGCAGACATCCACCCAGGGACATTAACCGCCATCATCGGAGGGAGTGGCTCGGGAAAGACGACGTTGCTCAACACTGTCGCCCAAAGAGTAATTAGCCCCAGGTTAAGCCAAGAGGGTATTGCTACTTTCAACGGCGAGATTGGTGTGCACAGTGTACGGCATGCCTATGTCATGCAACAGGATATCTTGCTACCAACGCTCACCGTCAGGGAGACGCTAAAGTATTCGGCCGACTTGAGACTTCCGCCGTCGACTACAGCCGAAGAGCGAAAAAGAGTCGTTGAAGAAGTCATCCTTGAGCTGGGTCTGAAGGAGTGTGCCGATACACGCATTGGCAACTCTCAGCATCATGGATGCTCGGGTGGCGAGAAACGACGAACCAGCATCGGCGTCCAACTACTGGCCAACCCATCCGTCCTCTTCCTCGACGAGCCGACGACTGGCCTCGACGCTACAAGTGCCTACCAGCTTGTTCGAACGTTAAAAAAGCTTGCTCAGAAGGGCCGAACTATCATTACGACCATTCACCAACCCCGATCCGAAATTTGGGATTTGTTTGATAGCTTGGTGGTTCTGACAAAGGGCAGTCCTGTGTACTCGGGACCAATTAAGGATTCTGTTCCTTGGTTTGGAGGTCTTGGCTTTGAGCTTCCTCCCTTCGTGAATCCTGCCGAATTCATCATCGATATTGCTGCTGTCGACAACCGCACTCCTGAGCTGGAAGAGGAGACAACCGCCAGGGTAGAGCGATTGAAGCAAGCTTGGAACCAAGAAAGCCAAAAACGATTCGTTCCACTTGACAAGTCTATCGATCTTGGCCATCGAAAACGGAACAAGGGGTTAGAGAAGCATGCAGGGTTTGCACGGCAACTCATGGTCCTCTCCGATCGAACGCTCAAGGTGACCTATCGAGATCCGCTGGGTATGACTGCTTCCATTATGGAGGCTATCTTCATGGGTCTTGTAACAGGCTATCTCTTCTACGACCTGGGTCGTGACCAAGCTGGTATCCGATCTCGTCAAGGTGGCTTATACACTGCCGCCGGTCTCCAAGGATATCTCATTCTCATCTTCGAGGTATACCGTATGACCATCGACATTCCCACTTTTGATCGCGAGTCGTCAGAGGATTGCGTGGATGCTTTGCCCTACATTCTCTCTCGCAGACTTGCCCGGTTACCGACTGAAGACGTCCCCGTGCCGTTTCTCTTTGCTGTGATCCTCTACTTTATGGCCGGCTTCGACCGCGATGTGGAAAAATTCTTCATCTTTTTTGCCATTACCCTCCTCAACCATTACATCGCCGTTACTTGTGCCATGACTTGTGTGGCTGCGGTCAGGCACTTTCCCGGCGCTAGTTTGATCGCTAATCTGGTATACACGTTGCAGAGTATGGCTTGTGGCATGTTCATACAAAGCAACACTATCCCGGTCTATGTGCGATGGTTGAAGTGGATCACCTACACGGTATGACTCTCGGCATCTAATAAGCTATTTATACTTACAACCACAGTTCTACGCTTTCGGAGCATACGCCGGCAACGAGTTTCAGGGAAACTTTTACGATTGTCCCTATCCAGGTGGAGAATCCGACCCAAGGTGTAACCAATTCACTGGCAAATACGTGATGCAATCGCTCGGTTTTCCCAAGAACTGGGTGGCGCGTCCCATTATTGTCATGGTGGCTTTTGTCATCTTCTTCATTGTGCTTTCAACTATTGGATTGCACTTCCTCAAGGTTGAGATGACGATTTCTCGCGCTCGCGTTTCGGATACCGACTTGTCTGCTGGAAAGGAGAAGATGACCGCCCGGTCTATTGCTGACGTGCGGGCTATCGACTTGGGGCTCGACAAATTCGCCTTGACGATAGACAAGAGAAGCGCACTCGGGAAGAAGTTGCCTACTAAGAGGATCCTCAATTCCGTAAATGCGACGTTCCAGGCCGGGGTACTGAATGTCATCATGGGTCCTTCAGGCAGCGGCAAGACATCACTCTTGAACGCCATGGCCCTTCGTTTGCGAAATTCTATGGGGACCAAGTACCGCCCAACTGGCAAAATCACGTTCAATGGGGCCGTTCCCTCGGACTCGGTAATTCGATCTGTTTGCTCCTACGTCTGCCAGGATGACGATGCTCTATTGCCCTCTCTCACTGTCCGTGAGACACTCCGATTCGCGGCTGGTTTGCGTCTACCTTCTTTTATGAGCAAGGAGGAGAAGAATCGCCGTGCCGAAGATGTGCTGTTGAAAATGGGACTCAAAGACTGCGCCGACAACCTAATCGGTGGTGAATTAGTCAAGGGTATATCCGGAGGAGAGAAACGTCGTGTTTCCATCGCCGTTCAAGTATTGACCGACCCTCGCATCCTACTACTTGATGAACCAACTTCAGGCCTGGATGCCTTCACGGCAAACTCGATCATGGAAGTGCTCCAGGGGCTTGCTAATGAAGGCCGAACGCTCATTCTCACGATCCATCAGGCTCGCTCCGATCTCTTTAAGGAATTTGGAAATGTCCTACTCCTGGCACGAGGTGGCTCGCAGGTTTACGCCGGCCCTGGGAAGGACATGCTGGGATACCTCACGCGACAGGGCTATGAGTGTCCGCAACATACGAACCCAGCAGACTTTGCACTGGACATGATCACGATTGACTTACAGCAAGAGGAGAGGGAGGCTGAATCTCGTGAGAGAGTACAGAAGCTAATTCAGTGTTGGAACGACGAGGGTGCTTCGATGAGAAATGGTCGACTTCCGGAAATTCGAGAGGGGGATGAATCCAACGAGAAGCTGGACAACGCAGAGAACAAGATACTGTCTTCACTACCGCCGGCAGCTCTTGTGCAAGACCACTCAAAGCATCAACCTCTATCAACGACACCCCGAAGATCCTTCAACAAAGCCAACCTCTCTACCCCTGCCGAGCTAGGAGCACTCATCCGCAAACGCGCCTCTATCGCAACATCCCTTCCCCTCCTTCTTCACCGCGCCATTATCAATACTCGTCGTCAACCTGAACTCATCCTCGCTCGTCTCATGCAAGTCATTGGCCTCGCAATTGTACTCGCCCTGTTCTTTGCACCTCTCCACAACGACTACTACTCAGTGCAGAACCGCATGGGTTTCGTCCAGGAGATTGGCGCCTTTTACTTTGTGGGCATGCTGCAGAATGTGGCGGTATATCCGAGCGAGCGTGACGTGTTCTACCGGGAAGATGATGATGGAGTGTACAGCGTTGAGGCGTTCCTTGCGTCTTATACCATCCTAGAGGTGCCGTTTGAGATCATTAGCTGTCTGGTATTTGGTGTCCTCGGGGCCATCGCCGTGGGCCTGCCCCGGACGGTGACCATGTACTTTGTCAGCGTCTTTTCATGCTTTGGCATCGTCTCGTGCGGCGAGAGTCTGGGTATCATGTTCAACACGCTCTTCGGCCACACGGGCTTCGCGGTCAACGTCATGGGCATCTTCCTGTCGGTGGCAAACATCATGGCCGGCATTCTCTCCATCGACATGCCCGAGCTGTTCAAAGGCTTCAACTACCTCTCGCCGATCCGCTATGCGACACGAGCCGTGGCGCCGTACTCGCTGCGCGGCGTTGAGTTTACGTGCAATGATGCGCAGAGGCTTCCAAACGGGAACTGCCCGATCGAGACGGGGCAGGATGTGCTGGAGCTGTACAAATTCGATGTGGATCCGGTGATTAATGTGGCCATTCTGGCGGTTTGTGTGGTTGTGTATCGGGTCTTGGCTTGGGGGTTGTTGAAGGCTATGAGGAAGCACTGGAAAGGGGGGAAGGGAGATAGGGAGGAGAAGTAGGGTGTAGATAGTATGCTATAATAGAGGTTACGAACAAGAATTATAGAGGATTGATATCTACATATTCCTATGTGTCTATTTTGTCAGGCAAAGGGGAGTGTAAGTGGCAGCCATTGAATCTTTAAATGACTAGAAGGAAGTCATACCAGCAGCACACGTCCAAAAGTGCAAAAGAAAAGCATAATACATAGGAATAGGCTGGTGTAGGGAATTAAGGCCTTGACTTGGGTTATCATTAGGCTGTGAACTCATAAGAGTTTGGCGCTCACCGATTAAGTTTACCGGGTGTGCTTTACCAGACATTCAGCCTGTTGTTTGGACGAAGGGCCGAGAGTTCTATTCTTGGCGTGTGATTATTGAGAATTGGTAATACTGTATGATTCCCCAAGAGGACCTTCACCCGCTATTGTAACCCGCTCTTCTGGAATTAGGTGTGCGTTGTTATAGAGGATCAAGATCCTGTCGAATCTACCAAGTCTAGACCGTTCAATTGCATCTGGTAGTCCAAAACAGCATCTCATCGCTTATCTGTAGGGTAACAACATCGTCACATCCGGCAGCATCCTTGGGCTGTCATAGCGGGGTTGCGACGCGACGGATCGAAAGCGTCGACTGTGGAGCGCCCTAGAGCCGCTGGAGCGGGCGCTGGCGGCCACTGAGGAGCTCGCCCGCTGTTTCATGAGGGGGGACGTTTTTGTGGTTGCTGCAGCGTAGCTTACCTTGGGTTAAGCTTTATTGTCGTCAACACCAACAGCTTCTCTCCCTCTCCTCTCCGTCGCCCTGCACATATCCCCCGGCCCTTTTTTCCTTTTTCTTTCTTTTATACTTTCATTTCGCGCACTCTTGTACATTGCGCTCTTGTTTTTTTCTTCCCCACTGCGATCTGACCTTCGCGATATGATCTCTGTGCTTCCTTCACGACCGCCATGACAAGTCATCCTCCACCATGTGAGATAACTGCTGGACGATCATGATGGATCACAAGCTGACTGATGCCTTTTAGGATTGAACCTTCGATCCGTGTCCGCCGGGCAATTCACGCCAACGATGCCACCCTCCTTCGACGAATCCTCAAGACCCATCCTACTCTCCTCCTCAATCCCGACTCTTCTCCCTCGGGCCTCTCCAATTCCAACATGCACCTGGCGGCATCACTCGGCCACCGTGATATCTGCGAGGTTCTTCTCAAGTTCGGCCACGAAGACCCATGCCCGGCTCTCAATGAAAGCCACCAAACAGCCTTGATGCTCGCCGCGGCCGGTGGACATACCGACGTCGTCCACCTTCTCATCGAACACGACAAGACGTGTATCCTGCGTCGCGACATTCGCGGCCGCGATGCCGTCATGGAGGCCAGTCTAGGCGGCTACGACACCATACTTCAACTTCTCCTCACATACGTCCCTGGTGGACCTTACGAAGCAGTCCGCCGAGCGGACGTCGAGGGCAACACGGCCCTGCACTTTGCGAGCGGCAACGGGAACCTGCTGGTGCTGCGAACGCTGCTGGCGGCGGGCGCCGACATTCAGAAGCGCAACGTCTGGAACTGGACCCCGGCTGCGTACAGCGCCACGGTGCAGGCCGAGGTCTACCTCAAGGGCCTGGTCAACGAAGTGGGCAAGCGACAACAGCAGAAGAGGGAGATCGAGGCGACCAAGAAGGGCGGAGGGGTTCGGGTGGTGGAATCTACGAGCGATGAGGAATGAGTTTTTCTGCCTCGGAAAAAAACTGGTGTCGCTGGATTTGTGCCCAGCGATGCGGCTCGCGAGCCTGATTATCAGCGAATTTAGCTGAGGCTGAGGCAGAGGCGCACCCAACACATGCTGGCTGTGTTTCACGACCTCGGGTCTCACCAAGTCACGAATTTCTTTTTTATCAAAGCAGGCACGGAGTTGACTCTGAATTGACACGATTTCTCGTCTCTTTGCTTCTCTCAAGCTCTTGTCTTTCACGTCCATGTTTCACGCGACGTTACGGCCCTGAATCGAGGCTTGCAACAGGCCCCTCCCTAGCAGGCCCCGCTGATCTCATGCACAATTCCGGTTGCAGCTTGTTTCAAGGAACCAGGAATTCAGTGTCTCTGAGAGGCTGACAACCACCACCAACAACAGCTGCCGGGTCAAGTGACGGCCCCTCAGGCTGCGTGCCATGCTCATGTGTGACGCACAGGGTGCAGCCGGGGGACACCCTCGCTCGCCCGGTTCGTCCGTGGCTGCGTATCACAGCTGACATGGCGGCCCAGTGCCACGCGCCCGGCTCTTGTTTCCTGCGATGGGATGCTTCGTCCAGACAAGCCCCGCTCCACGGCTTGCTCTGCAACAGCCGTCCTGGCTTGACGTAATGACTGGTGAATCACTTTCAGCCCGCGAGGCTGTTGATGGTTGCGTGCCGCCCACAAAGACAGACACTCACCACCTCGTGTCGTCGCAACCATCTTGCTTCTCTTTCCGGCCTGAATCATGGTTACGGACATGTATTTGCTCACGCCCAGCTCTCCGTCTCTTGCTATTTCAACTCTGAGAGTTTCATTCTCTGACTGCGCTGCCACCTTTGACGACAACCTCTCACAAGCTCTTCCACCAATTCGCCGAAGCTGTCCTACCTCTGACAAGCCTCCATGTCCAACAGCACGCCTCTCCGTTGTAGGACAATTGAGGACGTCAACCTCCCTGCGCCTGCGACAAAGCTTATCGTGACCCAGCACTTGAAGGCCTCACAAGACTCTCCGTACTGGGCCTGGATCATCGTCGGCGCATTCTACGACCGCAACAATAACGTCATCTGGAGCACAGAGATCTTTGCTGGACATCTCGACGTGGACCTGGACTCTGACGAGGAGTCCAGCGACGGCGAAAGCGTGAGCAGCTCCGAAGAGGTTGAGGTTGGACAGAGCGACTCGGAGGAGACAGATTCAGAGTCTGGTAAGCACTGATTCCACTACACCAGGCGTCGGACATTCATCAACGGAATGGTCTATATAACGTCTCCATCCCCCTTTGCGCGCGCATCCTGACTTTGCCCAGACGTCTACTCTTCCGATCTCGAAGGTTCAGATAACGAAGTCAACTTTGCCCTCAACCGCCGATACCACTACGAAGAACCGCAGTACCAGCAATCGTTCCCTTACTGGTACGAGACCACCGACTACGCATCGCCTCCAGAGACTTGGGATCCGACTCGTCAGGGACCTGTACCTGGCTACTGGCAGGCATCTTTTGATCCTGACATTCGCCGCTGGGTGCATACCTGGCAGCCGTTGTGTTAACCCCCTCTGTCCTCCCCTCGAACGTTATCCCGATCCATCATCATGTCTGGCGGCTGGAACCCCATGTCGGGACGTGATGCGACGGGTGCTCGGCCTGCCTTTGCTCCCGCTGGTGCTCCAGTTCCGTCGCAGGGTCAGCCCTACATTCCTCACTTTGGTGGACCTGGCTATAACTATGGTTTAGTTCCTCCGGGCGTTGGTTACATGGCTTACGGCGGTGGCGCATCGCCGTATGGTCAAGTCGTCGCGCCCACGACTTACGGTTATCCTGCGCAGGGCCAGATGGCTGGATTCCAGACCCATCATACATTCGCTCACCAGCCCAACGGCACGGGCAACATCCTCCCGCGACAGCCTCAGCCACATCCCAACATCGACAGTGGGATGCCGGCGGCGCAGATGACGAACTCTTCGGGCGGCGTGGGATGTGAGCCCGGCTACAACTACTTCTTTCCGGCCGAGCACACCAAGATTCATGTGTTCAAGAGTGACAGACCACCGTGGCAGCTGCCCGCGAATGCCCAAATCCCGTTCATTGCCTCGCACGTTCCCTGCGACACGAAGCTGGGCGACCTGCTCAAGGGCTTTGGGTGCACTAACCCGTCGGCCAAGAAGAATAGGTGCTTTGAGATCATCAGCGGCGGAAACGGCAAGTGGTACAAGGGCGTGAGCTACGGCGGAGACGACAAGGATATGCTGAAGGAGCAGATCAAGTCGGTCGGGTGGGACAGCACGCGGACGGGACATCCGGACGGCAAGCCGGTTGTTTGTCTGTGGTTTACCAAGGGCTGAGAAGCTGGCGGAGGCGAACTCTGATACCCCTTGGAGGTGAATGGTGTCTTCTTTGCTATGATGGTTTGCTTCGGACAGAGGGCGTAATAGGTTTGATTTGGTAAGTCGACGCGAGTCGATGGGCAAGCATTGGTGTTGGTGGTACCTTAGGCGTTTCAGTTTGTTGATGCGAGATTTCTCGCTTGGAATGTCAAATGTTGATGTTCTCACTTTGCTGTTTCTGTGTTGGGGGTTGTGTTTGATGGCCTGTTGCAATTGTGCCGACGTGATCTGGCTGTCTACTGTTTGGTTTGAGGTGATATCTTGACTCACATTGTGGAGCATGAGGTGGGTTGTCGAAATGTGATGGTTTGTGGTCCTGAAGGAGCAGTTGAAATTGCCAGTTTGCTGTATTCCAGTTACATCAGCGGATGGAGTCGGAGGTTCACTTGAGCCTATTGTCTCGGTGAGTTGACTGACTGAAGTGCTGTCATCGACATAGAATCTACCTCCTTCACTTGAATGTTTTGTTGCTGTGAATGGGATTGATTGTTGTGCTGTTCTGTTCCTTCGTCATGAATGTCGGGCGATTGATTTTCTCAAACCTTTCAGGTATCTGAAAATGATTGCAGGCCGTGGCAGACAGTGAAAAAAAGAAGAAGCAAGAATGCGAAATCATTGCATAGGAGGGATTGGCCGAGGAGAAACCCAATGCCACGACAAGAGAAAAGATTCAAGGGCCAATGTTGAAATTCCTAATCTAGTCTTGGTCGAACGATGAATGGGTCAAAACCCCACGATGCCCTCAGCTGACCATTCCTCGAAACAGAAACAAACACAGGTGCAGAGCTGAACTGAGCGCCAAGGACAATAGATGAAGTCCCCCCCGAACACATTTGATGCTGTATAAGGATGGTGCCAAGGTGGGGAATGAAGGATTCGAGTCCGTGCAACGGCAATTATCCACTTTGTAGGGTATGATGTCATGATCTGCTAGTGAGCCGATGAGCTTGAGGCTTGTGTCAAAAGGAGCAGGAGGATTCAAAACGTGGCTTAGAGGCGAGCTCAGCTTCCCCAAACTGGAGAGCTCTCGCCATCTCTCTCCGCACGCAGACCCCACAACAGGCAACAGAATAAAAATGAAGTTTGCGGAGAGACAAGACAGAAATGTAGTTGCCTGGGGGTTAGCAGGGGTGGTACAGGGGTAGGATGCAACGTCGTGCGGCTCTGGACCGCGGTCGAGAAGAGAACCAGAAAGCTATGTGCAGTTTGGACCAGTAGGAGAAGATTCGAGGTTTGAAATGAACAGACGATGAAGGGATTTAGTACAGATTTTGTCTAGTTTTAAGAGAATGGAACCAGGGTAAAGAACCCATGATGTGCCGGGAACCGAGCAGCAGCACGATCTAACCGAACCACCTACTCAAACGGGATGAAGCCATCGTGGAACAAGCCCGTGGCATTGGATCTTTGGAACTGACTGAGACTTTGGGTACAACACCATCAGTTGGATCCTTGCTGCTGATGTGCCTCGCTGAATGGGAACAAATTCAAAGACGTGAGCTTCCCATCACCTGCCGTCGGATAGTGAGCCGAGAGTTTAGAATTCTGGTGCCTAGGAACTAAACTCACATAGGATTCTGACATCCCCCTCCTTTGGAAGACTCGATCGAAATGTTCTAGAACAATATAGCTTCCAAAGTAGACATAGCGCAGGAGGATCCCGCCCATACTCTACAAGCCATAGACCAGAGAATAAAACGCCCAGTTTGAGCTGTCAAACGCCTCGACGCTACTATTCAATCCCCTCACTTCCAGGCTGAAGCATTCTATCGACGGTAAGTGGCTGCTTGTATCAAAAGGCGGAGGAGCTAGCGCGGAGTCTGGAGACCCCGACATATCCGCCCGAGACTATCTCACGATGGCGTCTCGAACCCTAGGATTTTGGATGAACAGGCCACTTGAGCGTTTTAGCACTCCACTACGCTAACATGGCCTTTCAAGCAAGAGTATGGTTGGGCTGTCTGGTCTGGTATTGGCTGGGTGTGAGTCTCACGATGTTATGACATTCATGTTGAGGTTGGGAACTTGGACCCTGATAAGCTCGAGAGATCAGCAACGCTTGAGCCGAGTTTAAAGGCAATTGGGCATTCCCGCTGTTGACAGGTCCATGTGAGGCTGGCTCAATGTTAGCGGTCAAAGAGGGTGCGCCCGTTGCTTGAGCCGCATGCCCGTGACAACGGTGGCTGAACGGGTCCGTGATGCACGGGACAGTAACAGGCCAAGTTGGATGTCATGCACTTGAAGTAAAAAGTCAATTGTTCAGTATCCACTCCAACACCCGATTTACAAGGGATTGGGCTCGGTGAGCTTATACAATGGGGGAATCAGGCCATCGTGGAAGGAGATTCGCCAATTAGAGTCGTATCGAAAATGACTCGTGGGTCTGTGTTCAAGACGTTGAAGGAAATACCACCCATTAATTTTAGGGTGTTTTTATTCTGCTGCCTTGCGCTTGCGTGCGGGACATGAGCTAAAGACCGGCTATCGTTTTTGTTACGGGAATAATCTGAGACGAAAGAGATTGATTGATTCAAATGTCTTGTTTAGGGACTTGATCGTAGTACGGGGACACGGTTGTGAGAGTTTTCGTACACGGGGGTGATGGGCGTGGGAACGAGCTGATGCTGATCTGCTGGGCGCGCAATGTGACAATGCACAACACAGCCTTCCTTGTGCTAATCCTTCATATGCCGTCAGATAAGCTCATTAGACAGTAAGTACAGGACCCGAAGCTGAGTGCGTCAAGTACCCGAAAATTAAACCAACGCCAGAGGTAGAGACTCCCCCCAGGGTTCAAAAAAACACGATACTGATTTGGGTGCGAACCCCACCAAAATTTTATCGTGTATTCTTATACCCCCCAAGACTCCCTCTCTCACATCTCACATCGGGCAATGTCACTGCCCCTGTCCCGCCTGGCGCGGCAGCTATGCGTCCATTCACGAGGCTCCGAATCCTGCTGCCTGCTTTTTTCGCTTTCGGCGCGTACCCGCTCCCGTTTTTGGTACTGAACCAGCGATTGTGGCTGGTGTCTGAGAGATCTTCGGGCGGGCTGGCCAATCTGTCCTTTTTTGGTGACTCTCTTTTACTCTAAATGAACATGAGCTTCGACGAAGGAAGGAAGGATCCCAGGCTTCCAAGTTTTTGAGTCTACGTCAATTTGGTGGGGGAGCAATGTAGCTCTTCGGCAGCGAGACCTGGAGATGGGACCTGTAGAATACAAACTTGACTAACAATCTGTGCAGAGTAACAGCGCATCTCGCGGTTAGAGACGCCTGTAGCCCGGCTGTGCTATCGGACCGAACACCCCATGTGCCGAAAACCAAGGAATAAGGGATTTGCGGAGGAAGGTCCACTCCCACGGGGGCGTGTGTGTGGAGAAACCTCGAACCACCAACGTCAATTCAAGAGAGACACCATTATCGAGAGTCTCAGATATCCACACCCTAGCCCATTGTTGCAGGATTCAACTCTCTCTCTCCCTGTGGGACTTGGACATGGATCAGCTACAATCAACAGCGTCGTTCCCCCATCTGGGGGATCGTCTGGGGGAGAGCACAGAGACACAAATACCGGCCGTGTCGCTCCTCATTTCCCCAGCTTACTTTCACTCTATCCCCGATTGTCCATTGACAAACAACAGGAGAAGAGGCTGACTTCTCTCTTTGCTGGGTTGAATCTCTTCCTCTTTGACAATCTGCGATAACCATCGTGGCGGATTTCCAGCCTCACAAGAACAGCGGCCCGTCCCATGTCATTAGTGACGACAGGCCCATGACAATGTCGCGTGAAGAGAAGGCCTCGGCCTTTATGGCTGAGCATATGGCTGCCGACCTCACCACCAACCTCGAGGCCAAGTACGCCAATTGCAACTCTTCTCAACTTTCCAGAGTCTAACAGCCTGCAGAATCAAGAACCCCCTCGAGGGCATCCCCCGAGCCCAGCTCATGTCCGATGTCGAGATGTGGGCGCAGCGCAGGGGTCTCACCGAGCACATCCCCATCCTGAAGAAGGGCGCCCTCGTCGCCCAGAACCCCAAGGGCATCCGCAACATCGACGGCGATGAGAGGCTCACCGAGGCCGAGGCCACTGTCCTCGAGCGCGAGATCACTCACCGCTGGGACATGCCCCGCAAGCTGATTCTCACCATTGTTACCTGCTCCATCGGTGCTGCTGTCCAGGGCTGGGATCAGACTGGTTCCAACGGTGCAAACATCTTTTTCCCAGAGGAGTATGGTATTGCTGGCGAGAGCACCCGTGACAAGCTCCTAGTTGGTATTGTCAACGCTGGTCCTTACATTGGTTCTGCGTAAGTTACTCATGTACAACTCGAAGACACCTCACTAACACGCCTAGTTTCATCGGTTGCTGGCTCTCTGACCCCATCAACAACTTCTTTGGTCGTCGCGGTGTCATCTTCTTCTCCGCTCACTTCTGTATCTGGCCTGTCATCGGTTCCGCCTTCTGCCACACCTGGGAACAGCAACTCGCCTGCCGTATCCTCATGGGCATCGGAATGGGAGTAAAGGCCTCGACCGTCCCCATCTACGCCGCTGAGAACGCTCCCGCTTCTGTTCGTGGAGCTCTGGTCATGTCCTGGCAGATGTGGACCGCCTTTGGTATCCTCCTGGGAACTGTCTTCAACTTGGCCGTCTTCCATGTTGACCGATCGATCAACTGGCGTCTGATGCTGGGTGCTCCCTTCATCCCCGCTGTACCCCTGTTGTGCCTCATCTACCTGTGTCCCGAGTCGCCTCGTTGGTACATGAAGAAGAACCGCTACCCCGAGGCATGGAACTCGCTGATGCAGCTCCGCTACGATCCTATTCAGGTTGCTCGCGATATCTACTACATTAGCGCCCAGCTCGAGATTGAGGACCAGCTTGTGGGACACACCAACTACGTTACCCGCTTCACCCAGCTGTTTACCGTGCCCCGTGTGCGCCGCGCCTCGCTCGCTGCTTTCACCGTCATGATTGCCCAGCAGATGTGCGGTATCAACATCATTGCATTTTACTCTACCACCGTCTTCAAGGATGCCGGTATGTCCGAGTTCCGAGCCATGCTTGGTTCCTTTGGCTTCGGTCTCGTCAACTGGCTCTTTGCTTTCCCCGCCTTCTGGACCATTGATACTGTAAGTCAAATCACCTCTTCACAAGCAACTTGGTAATTAACAACCACTAGTTCGGACGACGCAGCCTGCTACTCTTCACCTTCCCCCAGATGACCTGGACCCTCCTCGCCGCCGGTCTCTGCACCCTCATCTCCAAGGACACGGGCGATCTCCGCACCGCCCTCGTCTGTCTTTTCGTCTTCATGTTCGGCGCCTTCTACTCTCCTGGAGAAGGCCCCGTTCCCTTCACCTACTCTGCCGAAGTCTTCCCCCTATCCCACCGTGAAACCGGCATGGGATTCGCTGTCGCAACCTGTCTCTTCTGGGCCGCCGTCCTCGGCACCTCGTTCCCCTTCATCCTGGACCGCCTGCACACCGTCGGCGCCTTTGGACTCTACGCTGGCTTTAACGCCGTCGCCTTTGTCATGATCTTTTTCTGGGTGCCAGAGACCAAGCAGCGCACCCTCGAGGAGCTCGACTGGGTCTTTGCCGTGCCCGTCCGCAAGTTTGCCAGCTACCAGTTGCACGTCGCCGCTCCCCACTGGATCAGGCGCTGGATCCTGTTTGACCGCTCCGCCAAGAAGGAGCCGCTGTACCAGTTTGAGAACATTGCCAATGTCAGCAGCTCTGACGTTGAGACTCCCGGTGGAAAGATGCAACGCTAGATACCCCTCACTCCTTTAAAAGATTGTTTGATCGGGATTTGAATTGGCGGGTGTTTTTATACATGGCAGGAAGTCGCAGTTTGGCGGTATTCGGATGCCTTTGGTCTATGATGGTCATACAGGATGTGGTAGAGACTTGTATATGATCGATACGTACATAGCAGAATGACTATATGAACAAAATATTGGTCTGTTCCTGTGACCTTGATCCTTTACAATAACTCATCATTTTTGACTCTAAGTGAATGGAGAGTCGCATCCAGCTTGGCTATTAGCTTGGGAATAGAGCAATTGTGATCCGGTGTGAGGTCGATGTCAAGGAAAGACTTTAAACTCTAAGCAGTAACACAATTCAGAAACACACCAATGTCATTATCTTTGACGTATGGTCTGGCCAAGGTATCCCTCGATAATGGACCCCTTGGTCAAGTATGAAAACGCCCTAACTACACTGCCGTATTACCTCGAACGAACCCAACAAACAACCCCCCTCGGATATCATCTAGTTCAGCTCATGGTTGCTCTTAATCGCCTTGCTCTTCCCAGTGTCTATCACGACCGCCGGATCCTCCTCATCGCCCTTTCGGCTGACCTGGTTACCCTTCTTGGTCGTGATCGTGGTACTAGTCTCATTATTAGCATTCCTGCGGAGGAAGTTGTGTGATAAACTCACTCGTCGGCCTTGACGTCTAGTACTTTGCCCTCTGGCTGTCCTTGGCCCCAGTTCCAGCTGACGGTGTCACCCTTCTTGGGGCCCTTTTTGGGAGTTGAACCATTGGTGGCTTCGTCTTTATCGTCCTCTTCGGAAGCTTTTTCGTCCTTCGACTTGGAATCGGAGGACTTTTCATCCTTCTTTGACTTGCCATTAGTGGCGCTTCCATTCGATTTGGTCTCCTTGCCGTTGGTCTGTTTCTTGTCCTTGGCATTGTCTTCGGCTTCCTCCATTTCCTCATCCTCTTGCTCGTCGTCGTCGTTCTTTGCCTCATCCGATTCTCCCTTTCGGGTTTCTCGCTTCTTGTTGGAGCCGGTTTGGCTTCGGGTCGCCTTTCGCTTGTCTCCAGTCTGTTTCTCATCGTCGTTGTCTTCCTTCTCTTCCTCTTGCTTTTCCTCCTCCTTTTCTTCGCTCTTTTTCTCCTCTTTACCACCTTCGTCCTGCTTGCCCTTGGCCTTTAGGAAATCATGACCCCAATTCTTCAGTGACGCGTAGGACTTTATCTTCTTGACCTCCTCGGGTGACTTTTCGCTATTCGTCTTGCTCTCTTGAGCAAGATGGCGCTTGCTAAATAGCCATAAGTCACCAACACCAACAATCAAGGTAGAATAATTCTTACCAATACGAAACCACCTTGCGCATGTGCTCAATCTGCTCCTCTGTGTACTTGTCGGCATCCTTCTTGGGGTTGTCCTTGAGGATGTCGACGATCTTGCGCCCGCTGTCGTGTCCGACAGTCTCTCCATTCTCGTCCTCTTTGGGCCAGCCCGCACTGTTGGAATCGTCTGACTTGAGCCACTTTTCCAGCTCTGAGGCCGTCATGTTGACGATCTCGTTGAACTCTTGGATGACTTGGTCGTTGCCCTTCATTGTTGCGGATTTATCGAGTGATAGCTTAATTGGTTGCGTGGAATGTTGACTCTTGGACTGCGCAAAGTAATTGATTAAACATGTCGAGCAATCCGAGATCCGTCGCTGGCTTTTAAACATCAATTCAGATGGCTTTTTGGCGTTCGGGTGTCGTCATGGCAGCCATGGCCGATTCATAGCGTCATAGAATCGATCGCTCTCAGCTGAGGTAGCTTGCCGCGATCGACATCGTTGGAGTTAGCTCCCATCGAGCTTTTTTGCTGCAGGGACCCGGCTTTGAAGCTTTGGCTCAGGAACGCGATCTGAGCTCCGATCAATGAGCGCATCATTTGTACTAGCGCGGGCTGAAGCGTGACCAACCTCTGCGATGCTTGGCAGCGCCGGGAGCAACGCGGGAAGAGAAGTGGGTGATTGGTCTGGGGTTGTTTAGCCGATCTCTGTTTCAGGGTAATCTCTGTGAGACTTTGTGTTCCGCGAGCCGGGTCTGTAGCCTATGTAGGACGGGTTCTGGAGTTATGGTCGGCTGTTACACTTGACTTCAGGACAGTGGAAGTTTTGCCTTTAAACTGTTCCAGCTTTCAAGTGGCCGCCATTGGAAAGCAAGGCTAGAGGCGGAAATCTCCCGATGGTGCGAAGAACAGTCTGGAAGAGTTCACGGCAACGGAACTGAATTTCCCTGAAAGCGTCGAATTTCGTACTGTGCTTCCGAACGGCATTCTCAGAGGCTTGGGGCTGAGACCAATGGCCGAGATGGGTGCTCGGGATTGAGCACACCCGTTGGTGAATCTCGGAGCATTTTTGTTTCTCTGGAAACGATAAAGTGAACGAATCTGGCATTAAACAATGAAGTGAGTTGACCAAGAGACACCTGAGAGCCGAATAAAAGTGCAACTTCAGGCGTCCACTTATTAGAGTCAATGCCAAGCACACGTTGCGTAGCCTGATTTTACTAAGTCTCGGCGGTCGAAGTTGGTAGCTCAAGAAGACCACAGCCAGAGCCTCATTTTCTGCCTGATCGGGACCTGCTTAGGCATTGTGGGATGGCTCAGCACAGTCTCCCCCAAGCACAGAGAAATTCTCCGCCTTGAATACCGTCCTCATCTAGGACAGCATCCCGCCTAGCTGTGCTTTTGCCCGCTGCCGGGTGGTGGAATTGGGAACTCAAAGTTGGGTCTCGCTGATCCACGATCACTTCAATCTATTCATAGATTACAAGACTAGTGAGCTGCAAACCGTTATAGCTCAAACCCCATGTTCGAGACGCAACACTTGGTCGAGATCGGACACAACACCAACGAATCGAAGCCATGATGGAAACCCTCGATAAGAGCCGATAAGATCCGATGACGAGCTTGCCCCCACAAGATTTACCGCGGGGTCGGTTCCAGGGGCAGCAACGGCAGCGGCACGGAAGCGGGGCCACTTTTCGCCTGCCACTGAGCTGAGTCCGATCAAGGAGCGATTGGCGACACTTTTTTTTGTGACTCAGAAAACAACCAGGTTCGCGCTCTTGGCAGACTGCGAAACATTCGATTTTACGTGGATAGAAAACCTCGAGCTCTTCCGACTGTGAGTCCATCTTCATCTCCCCCTTTTCATCTCTTCATCAGCCTCAATTGACTTATTCCTGGGTCCTGCCCGCTTCTACCCCTCCTCCACCGCTCCCCCTCCGCAACTCGATCGCAATACATGAACTGAGGCACTGACAGCTTCGCAAGCTCTAGAACACAGTCGCAATCATGTCTGGATACCCTGCCATCCTTCTCCGTGCCGAGGAAAAGCCCCTCGAGCACCGCTCCTTCTCCCCCGCCGTCATCAAGACTCTTGTCGATGCGGGCTACCCCATCTCCGTGGAGCGATCATCCACCGATCCCAACTTCAAGCGTATCTTTGAGGACTCCGAGTACGAAGCTGCTGGCGCTACACTTGTGGATGGAGGTAGCTGGCCCAATGCTGCCCCTGGCACCATAATCCTTGGCTTGAAGGAGATTCCCGAGGACGACTTTCCCCTCAAGAACGACCAGTATGCCAACCCACCCCTTGGCCCAATTTACGACTTTTTAACCTTTTCTCACTCTAATTAGCATTTCTTTTGCGCATTGTTACAAGGTACTTGCAAACCGCCGCCCCACTTAAATTTCCGGACTTCTCGAACTACTGAGCTACGAGTTTCCGGGCTTCAACAACAACAGTTGCTAACCTCCAACAGAACCAGGGCGGTTGGGAGAAGGTACTCAGTCGCTTCCCTCGAGGAGATTCCTCCCTCTACGATTTGGAGTTCTTGGTCGATTCTGAAGGTCGTCGAGTGAGCGCTTTCGGATATCATGCAGGCTTTTGTGGCGCCGCTCTTGGGCTGAAGGATTGGGCCTCGAAGCTATCAAACCCCGGCGAGAAGCTCCCCTCCGTCGGCACTTTCACCGACGGCCGTGGATACTACAGGAACGAGGAGGAGCTCGTTTCCCAGATTCGGGAGGACGTCGCTGCTGGAGAGAAGATCCTTGGCCGCAAGCCTACGGTCATGGTCCTTGGTGCCCTCGGCCGATGTGGCTCTGGTGCCATTGACCTGTTCCGCAAGGTTGGCCTTCCCGAAGAGAACATCACCCGCTGGGATATCCAAGAAACGAGTGAACGCCCAGGTCCTTACAAGGAGAGTAAGTCTGAACTCTTGAGCTTAGAACTCGCCTTTTTCTTGATCTTAGGTCGTCTGTTAGGCTTGCTAACAAACTTTTAACGAATAGTCGCGGATCACGACCTGTTCTTGAACTCGGTAAGAGCCACTGCGAAGCTGTCCTGTTACATGTCTAATTAGCAATTAGATCTACCTCTCTAAGCCCATTCCTCCATTCGTCAACCAGGAGCTCCTCGCTCAACCTGGCCGCAAGCTGAGTGTGGTCATCGATGTCTCTTGCGACACCACCAACCCTCACAACCCCATCCCCATCTACTCCATCAACACCACCTTCGATGACCCCACCGTCCCCGTCACTATCAAGGACGACCAAAACACCGCCCCCATCACCGTCATCAGCATCGACCACCTTCCCTCGATGCTGCCTCGTGAGGCTAGTGAGGCCTTTAGTGAGGGTCTCAAGGAGTCTCTGCTCTCCCTCAATGAGCGCAAGACTTCCCGCGTGTGGGCCGATGCCGAGAAGCTCTTCAACGAGAAGGTGGCACTTCTGCCCGAATCCCTGCGAACCAAGGAGGTTTAAAAGCACCAATTTCTGTTTTGTGGCTGGGATTGATAGACCGGAATAGAGCGCTGCTGAGAACGCGGCATAGAACAATCGTTAATGACAAACCGTCTGGTGAAGACTCGAATCAATGTCATCACGCTTGCGCTTGATATTGCCAACAGTTGCCTAGGAATCATATTGAAACTAACCATCGTGAATTTCACAGGCCTGCTGGATATGAAACAGGCCCAGTTTTGTCGACGGGCCTTGTATTATTTGAGCAAATCGCTTCACTGACAGGGTGCAGGGACTAGTGCATTTGATGGACTCGCTTCAGCCCAGACAGGCACCAACAAGCACCAGTCTTTCACAACCAACACAGAATCCTTCGGCAATTTCCCTTTTAGGCAGGGAACGATCGTTTAACCGAAGCGTGAATTCTCTATAAGAGACGACTTCCTCGCCAACCTTTCCTACTCCTTTCGAAACTCGACATGATCATATCACCATTATCTCAGCTCATGCATCCAAGGTCCACATAATGGCTTCGCTTCAAACCGCACCCACAGACAACCCACTCCTCTTTAAGAGAATTCGAATCACCAATCCGGGAGATATCGAATCTCTATTTCCTCTCATCGCCGCCTATGCCGAGCACCCATCCCTCGCCGACTCAGTGGAAGAGTTTGCAATTGATCTTGACCCTGAGCACTTACGCTGGTCAACCAAATCCTCAACAGTGCCCTCTCGTACCATTGATGATGCACTCTACGCAACCATAGAGACCCGGGTCCGCAGTCTGGGCCTGGGATCTGTGGAAGAAAAGGTGCTCGGTATCCTAGACAAGAAGAGACGAGAGGAGCACCGTTCATTTGTCTCGGCGGCAGCAGTAGTTTTACTCGCCATGTGCAAAAACATATCGAGACTATATCTCGGCACGTTTTTGTTCATAGGTACTGGAAGAGGAAAACCTGATCCTTTCAAAGGGCTGGTAGGACAGTTCTTGAAGAGCCTGAAGCTGGGGCAACTGTCTCAGCCCTGCCTACAAAAGCTCCAACGGATCGAAATGATCGACGGGCATCGTGAATACGAGAGTTACGGAATGTCTGATTTCACGACGCCTTTATTCTACTTTGGCCATCTGCCGGAGTTCAGAGAACTGATCGCAGACGGGGTTGCGGAATACCAGAACTCCCCTCTTCCTTGTGAGCCGCGCTCCGCCAACGTGACAAGGATCGATATCCGCCACACCGACATTGGCACGAAGACGGTGACTGCACTGCTGGAGATACCGCAACAACTAGAAGAGTTTACTCTGTCGCTGGGTGGCTTGTGGTACGTCGACGGAGGAACTCCTTCAACTAATCTTGGCGTCTATGCGGAGAAACTGGCACTACACAAGGAGACCCTCAAGAAGCTGGATCTTGACTTGAGAGCCGCCATCAGCGAGAACTCGTGGAAGGAGAAAGAGGACGACGATAGAGATACCAAGGAAACTATCGGCTCACTAGCCGAATTCCAATCTCTAACTCATCTGAGCATCTATCCCCAGGCGCTCCTGGCACCTCCGAAACGCGGCCAATCTGACCATTTAATCAACGCGCTTCCCCCGAGTCTCAAGTACCTGTGCCTATACGGGTATGAGAAGGGGCGTAACCCGGTGCTGGATCGCTGTGTTGAGGAGCTGATGGAGAAGAAGGGCGAGCGGCTACCGCTGCTGGAGGAGGTACGTGGGGTAGATGAGACGGTGCAGGATATAGTCGGGCTGTATGGGGATGAGGATGACTGGTATGAGGATGGGTATCGACGGCCGCGTAGGTCGTTTGACTGGATTCGCTTGTGAGCATAAGCCTCTATGGTCAATGAATACAGCCGTAGTAATGTTGGTGGTCATATAAGACTGTATGCTTGGCAGACTATTCCTACTAAAGTAAAATGAGTGGACGTGCAGATTGGTGGGCCATCTCACGATACTTGGCATTCTGAGTCTTTCACAGGCTTGGTCAGATGCGCCGCCCACTTCAGGCCTAAAAGAATGATAAACGATCGAGGACCCCAATGAAACATGCCCAACAAGCATTCCTGGGTAGATTAATAATTCAAACGCTGATTACATCAGCCAGTGAAGCTTTCTCTCCAGAAAAACACCCTGTCCCTTGCATATCCGCCCGAGATCCGGCCTCTACCTCCGTCAGCGACCAGCCGCCGCAGCGTCTAGTACGTCATCTTATGTCCGCTAACCCCGCCGCCAACTGGCATTAAAGCTTGACCTTTCTCGAGTCAATTGACTAGCAAGATCATCCCTGGCTCATTTATCAAACTACAATGGCTTCTCTTGCGAAAACTGTGGTTGCTACCGGCGTTTCGTCCGGCTTGGTAAGGCCCCTCACCGCATGCAAGTGACACGACCTCTGACCGTGATATCAGGGCTTGGAGGCTATCAAGCAGCTCCTCGAGCAGACGCAGCCTCACAAGATTATTCTTGGGGCGCGAAACATTCAGAATACGCAAAAGGCGTATGATGAGATGCAGTACGATCGGGCTGCCAATGGCGTTAGCATCCTGCCGCTTGACCTGGCCGATCTGAAGGGCGTCAAGTCTTTTGCCGAGAAGACGCTTGAGAAGTTGGGCCAGAGCAAGATTGATTACTTGCTTCTGAATGCGGGCATCAGCAATAGCGCTGAGGGGCCTTCGCCTCATGGCTCGAGGTGGTGCGAGTCGTATGTTGTGAACCACCTGTGTATGTCTCTCCAACGGCCTTGTCTCTGGAATGGTCTTGACTGACATGTGACTAGCACAACATTATCTAGTCCACCTTCTTCGAGAAAAGCTGGTAGAGTCCAAGTCGAGGATCGTCTTTGTGTCCTCTGGCGCGGTGCGCAACGTGCCAGATCCGAGTAAGTCACATCTTCGGTCTAGCTCCCAGCAGCTATTGACCTCTCCTAGGCACCCTCGACACCAACCTCAAGGCCGCCTCGGGCACATCTGGCACAACCATCTACTGCGAAACCAAACTCACCGCACTCCTCGGCGCACACTGGTGGCGCCGTCAGCTCACGGGTACCAACGACGTCGTCGCCGTCTCGCCCGGCTTGATCCCCGCCACGGGCATCGGACGCGGCAGCGGAATGAAAATCACCACAGACATGCCCGATGCCAAGAGCGTTCCCGAAGGCAAGTCATCAAGTATACCAGCTCGAGAGTTCAGACTAATTTTTGGAATAGGCGCTCGAAGTATTCTCGGCGCTTTTGAGCGCAGCGACTTCCCCGAAGACCCGGATCGCATCTTTTTGACGAGCTGGGGCGAGTGGTGGGAGAAGAGCGTCATTGAGGCGAGTGTGGATAAGGCGCTTCAGGACAAGTGGTGTCCTAGCAAGGAGGAGATTGAGAGGGATGAGGGCATCTCTGCTTGAGTAGGAGACGGTCAATGGGGAGTTGATGACTACACAGCATAGCCTCCACTAATGAGTAGAAGCGTCATGCTTGAAAATAAAGAGATGATATCTGACAGGCCAGTGGGGGATGCCAACCCCTGTACCGGTGCAGCCGTTACGTGTGAGGAGGTGTATCAGGCCGACTGGTAACGCAATGGGCATTTGTTTCCGAGATGGATGGGAAGCTTACGCGCGTCTGGACATATCCAACATCCATGCCCTCATTAAATGTGCTCTTATTGCCTCTCAACTTGCTCCCAAGAGCTGAACATTCGCATTCGGCAAACAAACAAACCTCTAACGGCAATGCCACCATGTCAAGTCCTCATCTGGGATGGTGGATGGTGACGTCCGCTCGAAAGAGCTTCCCCAAAAAGCGAATTAGACTTGGCGCGATCCGCTCCAGGGGTGGCCTAGCGCCCGGCGTCCCCTGTGTCTGATTCGCCACCGGTTCGCACTCGCTTGGAGGCACTCCACCTCTCAGCCCTGTAGTCGCTGGAAGAGGAATAGAGGCTGCTTCGCGTGGCTGCTCAGCGAGTGCGAGTGTCAATGACGGGTGTGTTTTGGTTTGATGCCGTTGCAGATGCGAGAGGGAACGGGAGTCGAGGATGGGCATGTGGTTGATAAATACCAGCGTGTCTGCTCTCTTGCCCGAGGACCCCGAGATCCATAGGAACAGAGTAGAGTGCTTACACAGAACCTACAAGTCAACACTTACCCAACTGGAGACTTATTCACTCCCAAACTTGACCATGTCAGACAGAGACTCGGGTCTGCCCGACGGCCTCGTCGTCTTTGGCCCCGACGCCAACTGCACCCTCGACCTGTGCCCCATCGAATGGAGCGTCTACCAGTACCGGCCCTCGCTGCCCGCCAACATCATCTTTATCATTTTGTACGCAATTGCCATGGGCGTCCACATCTTTCTCGGTATTCGCTGGAAGTCGTGGTTCTACATGGCCTTTATGATTCTGGGTTGCTTCTATGAGATTATTGGCTACATTGGCCGTCTTCTGCTCTACAACAACCCCTTTTCTTTTCCCGGCTTCATGATTCAGATTGTTTTTATTACTTCTGGACCTGTGTTTTATACGGCTGCTATTTATGTTACTCTCTCCAAGACGTGAGCTCCCCTTCCACCAGTCTCTTGAATGTTCCTCTGACTTAGTCAGTATCCAATCCTTCGCTCCCGAAATCTCGCGCTTCAGACCCCAGCTCGTCTGGTGGATTTTTATCCCCGCCGACATAATCTGCCTGACCCTCCAAGCTGCCGGTGGTGCTCTATCAACCGTTAGTCAGGGCTCTAGCCAGATGGGTATCGACGTCGCCATGGCTGGCCTAGCCTTCCAAGTCGCCATCCTCGTCCTCTTCTGCGTCCTTCTCGGCGACTATCTGTTTCGATACTTCCGCAGCGGCTCTGCTAGCGCGCTGAGCAACCGCATGCGCATCTTCTTTGGCTTCCTGAGCGCTGCTGTCATCATGATCCTTGGTCGATGCGCCTTCCGATGCTACGAGTTGAGCGAGGGATATCAGGATTCAGATCTTGTGACTGATGAGGGATTGTTTATTGGTCTTGAGGGAGTGTAAGTCGTTCTACTCGCTGAAGGTGACTGGGTGCTAACTTTTAACAGACTCATTGTTGTTGCCGTCTTCTTCCTGTGCATCAGCCACCCCGGTCCTGTCTTCAATGATAAAGCGAATACCGTTACTTCGCCCCAGTCAAGTAACAGCGATGTCGAGAAGTAATGGTTGACGACTTTGATATGATGGCGTTTGGGTGTTGGAAAAGCCTCTTGTTTATATCCTGAGATGGTGGCTTACATGGACATGATTAGAGACGACGGATCTAGATCGACAGAATAGACAGCCAATAATGAGACATTTGATGTTCTTGAAATCCCCCATGTCAATTTCATAGTAGTTGATGACGAACCTGAGGCGTCTTCGGCTGTGTTGGTTATAAGAGACGATGTTCTTGAACATGTTGCGAGGTCGTGAAATCCAGACAGAACAGATCTATGTGCAATCATCTGTCACAACGATACACAGCCAATCACATCGCGATACCAATATCCTTGCCTTTCTCAGTGACTGGATAGTTACTCGAGGAACCCAGTCCAAGTGATTTGTTGCTTAGTAGTAACACAAGGTGTAACAGACGGGCCGTGGTGCAATGCTTCACAACGAAACACCATATCTGAATCAGACAATAGATGGCTCCCCGTATCGCATAAATTTCCTCTCAGATGGTCCATTTTTTTAATCGTAATTCTCAAGGTTCAGAAGACTCTGGAACAGCACCTTGAACACTCGAAATACTCGCGTAGCCAGTTCAGTTGACAAGATGAAGTTTCCCACTCTCCGTAAGCCACAACAGCTTCATCAAGTTCAACCCATGCTAACAAAAACAACAGCCGTGTTCCTTGTAACCATGGCCAGCACCGCAGCGGCTGCGGATGCCGCATGCTCGATCCGGTGCGCCTTTGGGTACGGCTGGTGTACCAGGTCGCCATACTACTATACTTGTAGTACAGGTAGGCTCACGCACAGCATGATGCACTCGAGCTGTGAAAAGTATTGCTGGTGCGGATGTGATGAGAGCGTGGGGGATGGGGTCCCAGGATTTGGAAGGCACTCTGGCGTCTCATTTGGCAGTCTGTAGCTTCTACACTATCATGAGATTGACTGATTAAACACAACCCTTGTTTTGTGATTGCTAGGGTAATGATAAAATAGGTATCTTCAAAATTTCTAACTGCTTCTAATTGCAATGTCCAACAGTTCCTACGCTAGATCTTCATATAATTACGCAGTCTCAGCATGAGCAGTCTTCTCGACCTCGTCGTCGCCACCCTTGAAGCCGCCAGTGCGCTTGGCCTCCTCGATCTTGTCCTCAAAACCTCCATTCACACTGGCGCTGCGCCAAGCAGGAACGTTCTGGTCAAACATGAGGTCAACCTCCTCAAGGGTCTTTCGCGACGTCTCGGGGTACATGAAGAAAGCGTGGAAAGTCATCGCAATACAGAATGTGCCAAAGATCATGTATGTCTGCCACTTGATGTTTGTAAACGACGGGGGAACGAAGAAGGCGAGGGCGAGGTTGAAACTATCCCATGTTAGCGTCTTGTATGTAGAGTACAGGAAGTTGGACTTGCATCCAGTTTCCGGCGGCGGCGAGACCGACACCCTTGGCCCGGTACTTGAGAGGGAAGACTTCGCTGGCGTAGATCCAGGCTACGGGGGCCCAGGTCAGGCCGTAGACTCCGACGAAGATGTAGGCTAGGGCGATGACGGCCTTGGCGGGTGCGCCCTTGATGGCCCACTTGAGAATATCGTTACCTTGGCGGCGTTAGTGGTGCTCTTGACAATCATTGTAGTCAACTTACCATCAATGCTATCGACGGGGTAGCCGTGGACGGCCATGACTGCTCCGCTGGTAAAGTGGAGGACACCGCAGATGAGGGCGCCGATGATGAGGAGCCATCTACGGCCGAGGCGGTCAATGAAGGGGAGGACAACGCCGGTGGTGACGAGGAAGATGACGTATTGGATAATAGAAGAGGTCAGGGCAACGTTTCCGCTCTGTTCAGTGTTAGATAATGTTCCCTATTCATTTCTAGGTGGCTACTTACCATGCCAGCCATGTTAAAAATGTAGACGAGATAGTAAAGCATGACGTTTCCGCCCCTAAATCTATTAGTCTCACGTTTTCCACTTCAGAGGGCACAACTTACAGCAACTGCTGCCAGATCTGAACGCTGACACCAACCATGGTACGCTTCCACACGCCAGGAGCAAAGAGACCGAGGTAGCCAATGTCCTTGGACTCGCGGGCAATTCTCACAGCTTCTCTAACCTCCTCCATCTCGGCGATGACAACAGGGCTGTCGAGGTCACCGCCGGCGTGGAGGTGGGCGAGGTTAAAGTGCGCTTCCTCCCAACGATCGTGCTGGGCGAGCCATCGGGGGGATTCGGGGAAGAAGAAGAGGCCGCCGAGGAGGACGAAACCGGGGACGGCCTGGATACCCCAGGCGATGCGGAACGCCGAGGGACCGTCGATTCCAACGGAGCAGCCGTAGGAGATGAGGTACATGATGAGGATACCTGGTGTTGTTAGTTGACATGCCCCTTAAACCTTGGGAGTAAAACGTACCCCATTCGATGGACCACTGCTGGATACCAACGACACGACCACGGATATCGGAAGGCGCAAGCTCAGCGAGGTACACAAGGACCTGCGAACTAGTAATACCAACGGCCAGACCACTGACGATGCGGCCAACGATGAGGTGTCCAACGTTCTGAGCAGAGCACTGAAGAACAGCACCCACGATCCAGAAACCGCAGGCAATCATGAGCGAGTACCGTCGGCCGAGGCGATCGGCAAGGACACCAGCAATCAGGGCGCCGATGAAGGAACCCGCTGACATGGAGGCCGTGATGCCGCCCTGCTCTGTAGAGTCTGGGTGGTTGAAGTACTCGAGGTACTGGTCCGAGCCGATCCAGGCGCTCATGGAGCTGATGTCGAAGCCGAAGAGCATGCCGCCAATGGTGCCGATGGCGGCAAGCGCTGTGTTGTGTTAGTTGATGGCCGTCACAGGTAGAGAGGTTAACGCACCGTAGATGTTCCAAATCCGATACATGGTGAAAGATTTGGGCCTCTGTAGCTAGAGACTCTCAAAAACGAGTTGATGATGATGCCTTTGTCCAAAGACGCCCATCTCGCGGCGAATATCAGGATCTTTATAAAGTTATCGACATCTTAAGGGTCGCCCAACTAACACGGAACAGACGTGGAGCAAGGTCGTAGAAGCGCACGTATAATGTTGAAGCTTTACAATGGGGCGCCATGGCGTACAACGTCATATCCACACTTGGGTTACATGTTCGAGTGTCGACAAGCTGGGGCCCCAGGATCGCCCTCGTTGGTTACCGCACTGAGATAGCGTCCCGTGTGGGCTGTGGGATGGCGTGGTTGCGAGCCTCATGTACTTGCCGAACCAACAGGATCCAACCTACCAAGGGGGTTACAGATATTCTGGAAGGACTGTGCAGCTCAAGGATGGAAATCAGTGCACATCTCGTTGTCTTAGACTCTGACTCGATCCAGATCAGGTCAACGGTCAGCCCACGGCGTGGTGAGTCCCAGGTGAGCAGCGAATAGGCA
>JAADYS010000925.1:0-37418 GCA_012931995.1 Fusarium albosuccineum | reverse complement strand
CCCCCGTTCCCCGTTCCCGTGCTCAGTCCATCTCTCGTTGCTCGAGTATAATTAAAACTTGGATCCCACCCCCGTCTCCCTTCCATCTTCTTTCTCTCCAGACTCTCAACTTCATTCCTCCTCCTGATCTTCTCATACTATCTCGTCCGCTGGAAACTCTTCTAATCGACACAATCCGCCGTCTCAACCTCCTTTAAACCACCAACAAACACCCCCCACAGCCAACATGAAGTTCGTCTGGTCTCTCGCTCTCCTCGCCGCCGCCGGCACCTATGCCCAGTCCGTCACCGACACTGAGGCTTCTGCTCCCACTTCTTCCGATGCCTGCGATGCTGAGTACATTGTGAAGCGCTGTCTCGAGACCGAGAACGCCAAGGTACGCCCAATCCATTGATGTGCATCTGTTTCCCAGCTATTGGGCGGAAGACGCACAAGAAGCACCAAAATATCCAATGCTAACAAACTTCTTCCAGGCCGAGGACTGCAAGGGCGACGACTGGGACTGCCTCTGTGCTGCCTACGAGGCCATTGCTACGTAAGACGACTCTAGAACCCTCACCACCTGACCTAGACTAACAATTCCTCAACAGTTGCTTCAACAACTGCCCCGATGACACCCGCGCCGCCGACACTCAGAGCCAGGTCAAGGTCTACTGCCAGCAGGCCTCCCTCTACGGCACCAAGACGAAGGCCACCAAGACAGCCTCTGCTGCCTCCGAGACCACAGCCAGCTCTGATGCTACTGCTACCGCCGACGACGCTGAAGCTTCTGGCACCGCGACCGACACTGCCGCTAGCGCTGACAACACCAACAACGCTGCGGACCTGGCCCGCAACACTGGTGGTGTCCTGCTCGCCGTTGCCGGTGTTGTCGCTGCCATCCTGTAAAAGGGGGCCCACGCTACAGTGCTACGTATGAAATGTCGGAGTTTCTAATGGTTTAAGCTTGAATGGTCAAAAGCGAGTATATCCTGGGATTTAGAGTAAATAGTCTACCACCTACTACTACTACCTTAATTAATTAATAAGAATGAGGTTTGAAACCCAATTGACGTTTACAATTCTGGCTCGGACTGAGAGTTCCGGATGTTTTGACCCTCAAACTTTAAAAAGGTTACCGATCATCCAGGAACAAGAGCTAGCTCATCGAAGCTACCCCAATCGAGCAGCGCCACCGGCGATCCCCTTTACCTCCAAAGAACGGCCCAGACTGGAGAGTCCACCCCTGTTCCATCAACTTCACCTCAACAACTCGAAATGCCATCTTCACATGTCGCTCAACATTGAGCTTCTTTTTTGTCTTTTTGTATTCATTTCAGCCCTGCCATAGGGCCACCTTAGATACTATCATACAAACAAGGTGGCCTCCTGGGCTGTCTCTTTACTAAACCCCAATCATACAACACTGCATGTCCCTTTCTTCTCTGGGATCAATTGTCTGCCGAGCAACGCAACAAAATGGAAGAGGAGCAAAAAAACAGAGACACAAAACCCCAGTCTGAGCAATTCCCGTCTCCCCTAGCGCCGAAATGTAAAAAGACATGCTTCTCTAAACGAAACCAAAATCGCACAATAACACAACGTCTCCCAAATTCTGTAAACCCGCACGGCGCCGCGATTCCCCCGCATTTTCCGTTTCTCGACGGGCTGAAACCATGCAGCCGTCATTTCCCCAGTGTTGTTGCCTGTCCCCAGGAAGTATTCATAAAGTATCGACTAAAAATGGTATGGTTGTAAGGTGGTGGTTCAAGAAAAGAGGTGAATCCAATAAGTTGGTGGCTGGAGGGCCTGATGTTGATCATAAACATATGTGCACGAATTGAGGATGGCCCGCTCAGCAACCTGCCGTGCAGTGTCCATTGCCTTACACTTTGCGCGGCCGTCGGTCCCTGGCACTGTTCTTGACTGGCGTCATCAGGGTGACATGTTTGGGGTCTTCCTTACGAAGTCTGACAGCACCCGAAACGCCACTTGAGCCTCGGCGCAGTGACCGAGGGTCTTGGTCGTCGTCCAGCGTAATCTCTGCCACATCAGAGACCGACTCAGTCTCTAGGTTGTCACTGGCGCCAGAGACAGAAGAGCCGTCGTCTGTATCGTCGTACTCCCCATCATCACTGACTAAAGAGGGCGCATTGTTGCTGACCATGGTGTTGGGACTCATGTCAGCATCTTCCATCTCCAAGTCTTCGTCCGAAAGAACAGGACTTGCGTCGTGTTTCGGTCCAAGACTAGGGCCACAGTTGGTTGGCGTCTTGAAGGCGATGGGAGGGACCCGGCCTTTGCTGCTCGCGGGACGAGTCGACGTTTCCATTGGGGTTGCGGAATGAGTTGCTTTAGCAGGCACACGCATAACCACAGGTGTCCGCACAGCGGAAGCTTGTTTTCCGTCATTGCTCTCGGTTGGTGTCTCGGCAAGATCTGGTTCATCTCCTGAAGTCACATCATCCCATGGCACCTTGGTCTTTGCGTCTGCGACCAATTCACGTAGATTACCGTCGAACTTCCGACTTTGCAAGAGGCGAGAGAGGTGAGGCATATCTGGAGCTCCTTCGAGTGACCGAGCCTTTTGGTTTTCATGACCGCGAGCTTTGTCAGGTAGAGAAGGAATACTAGTGACACCAGGCAGCTTGCCTTGGTGGTATAGCTTGAGAGATTCCGCAATCCTCGACCGGAGTGCTACATAAGCTTGCTGCTCGGTCATATCGGGGCGGGTGAAAGGGTGCACGGAAGTCGAAGTTGAACTTTGCGGAGCAACAACCGGCGCCTTTTCTTCTCCAGCGACTCCTCCACCTTCGGCGACTTCGATAGGATGTCCACTGTGAACAGCTGCTTCCTCGTGGCTCTTAAAGTCGCGCTTGTGGGCGATGCGGCAGTGATTGATGAAGCCTTGAGTACTCGAGAAGTTCTCACGATTGCAATCCAGGCACACCAGCTTCACGGTCTGACCATCGGCTCGCTTCAAGATACATGGACCAGCCTTGTCTTTCGGTTGTGGATAACCGCTCGACAAGGATTGCAACTTTTGACCAGCCACTCCGCGTGCTGAGCGACCCTTGAATGTGCTTCCTGGTTCAGTAAGGCTATTTCTCGTCGTTCGCCCCTCGGTAAACGAAGCTCTTGCACGTGCGGCTTCCGGTGTGAACTGCCACTCGGGCTGTATGCCATCGAATGAAGGGTCGGGGATAAGCCACTTGGCATAGTGTCTGGCATATGGACCATCGACAACACCGAACGGGGGTGCCCATCTAGGAGCAGATTCCCCAGGGCGAGATTGGATAGCAGGGCCTTTCCCGGAGCTGACGTTGAGCATCTGTTCAGGAGTGGGACAATTCACAGGATACGGAATAAGATGGCAACGTCGCAGCTGTTCCAGTGCGACCTGGCACTTGGCGAGTTCCTGGTTAATGAGCCTTAGCTCATCGTGCTTTAGTAGAATCTCAAGGCCGAACTGGTGGCGGATCTCATCCCGAGCGCTCTCCAAGTCGGGAGTGGCAGGGTTCGATCGCGCCGTCGAGTCGCATGTTGAGGACAAATCGCAAGCAGCATCTAGATCGGCTCTCGCGCGCTTGGGCGGCGCAGCCAGATCTGACGACTCATCTGAGCCGTCGATACTCTGCCACCTCCGCTTGGGCGGCTGCACGTTGGGCGACGCTATCGCCGGCTTGTTGTCGGGCAGGAGGCGCGGTTGGAGTGGCTTTACTAAATCCGCAATCGGCTGTGGCGCCTGAAGCGTCTTGTCGCTTCCCCGGGATTCGGATGCCCAAAATCGAAACATGAGCATGCCCTGACGAGGAGTCGAGGGGAAAGCCGGAAAGGTGCTGCGAAGAGAGATCGCAACGAGGTTTTGTGGCGATGCGACGGGCGAGGAACGCACGGCCACAGATAAAGAAACGGACGGGTGCGGATGTTGGTGCGGATTATGACGGGTGGTGCCAGGTGTTTGATGAAGAAGTGGCGCAGGCAGGCAGGGCTGACGTAACCAGGGTTGCTTGCAGGTCGGACGATCGGAGTCGGGCGTAGGCGCGCGACAGGCAAAAGGGGTGATGATGTGGCCCCTCAAAACAGGCCAGAATCGGGGGTGAGTTTTGGGTCAGCCAGCGACAGCGGCGACAGCGGCGACAAGGGCTCGAGACGACGAGATGAGCCAGAAGAGAGGGAAAGAAGATGTGATCGAGCGCTAGCGAAAGCCTCGACTCGTGTATCTCTGGGCGAGGGCCTACAGAGAGTGGTCTTTGAGAGGGAGAGAGTGTGTACGAGGGAGATGAAGAGGGAGCGTGTAAGAGGAAGAAAGTGAGGCAGTAAAGGGAGAGGCAGGAATCGGGGGTGCAAGCACAAAGGAAGGTGCGAAAGGGAAATCAACACGGGGGAGGGGGAAGGTGTGTCGAGGGGGGTTTGAAGAAGGTGGATTGTTTTGGGTCAAGCAAGCAAGGCAGGACGGGATAAAGTCAAAACCTGAGGAAGGGAAGGGAACGGCAAGGGAAGGCAAGGGGATGGGGATGCACTTCACGCGCAGTGTGAGTGACGCTTGGTGGTGTCGGGTGTGGTGCTGATTGAGTGATTGATTGACGAAACGCAGACCTGAGGCGAAGCCTGTTGGGCCGACGGGCGGGCTAAACAAGCTTGGGCGCTGCTGCTGAGACTGAGACTGAGAGAGAGTCCAGCTGCGCTGCCTGAGGTGCCTGCCTCTAGGTTGGCGGGCGCGCCGGGGGAGGGAGATTTGTTTTCTTTGGGGGGAGTGGACCACCGGGCAGCCAAGCAGCAGGGGGACTCCACTGCGTGGAAGCATCCACTTCATGGAGCACACCACTCAGATATCAATTACGAACGGCAGAACAGGCTCTGAAGCAGGGCAGCCATCCAGGTAGCCAGCCAGGCAGATTGGGAGGCCCCAGCACCCACTTCTGACACTGGAACACACTGCGACTCAAGCGCGAGACCGGGGAGGGAGGCATACTGTCCACTCCAGCGCATCCCATGAGCATGAGGTGAGACCGTGAGAGTCCATTTCACGGCAACAAGACAGGACACTCCGTTTGCCGAGGTACAGTGAGCGGCCAGCACCCTGACCGTGACCGGTGGCCGGTTAATGTTACCGTCGATATGTGCTACAGTGAATCTTGCAGGCGGTTTGCCCATCTGCTTACAGCGCATCCGAGTCCTAGATGGATGGACAAGGGTGCCTTCGTCTCCCCTGCTTACAAGTTGATAACTAACGGGTGCCAAATGCCGTCGAGGATAGGACAGGAAGAGATCCGTCGATGGGCGATGGATCCAGCCAGCTTATCGGCGACTTGCTCCGAGCCCGTGCACCACCCAGCGCAGCCCGTCTCGCCTTGCCTCTGCTCGATCGCATATTTGACAATAATAAGAGGTGCAGCTTTGTTGCGAAATGAGGTCCCCGAGAGCTACAGTACCTTTTTTTTAGTCCAAGACAAGAGTCAGTCGCCTGCCGCGAGGATACAAACCAGTCGTCCATGAGGAGAAAAGATGCGCGGTCTCTGGCGCATGTCTGTCACCATCCACTGCATCCAATGGCCTCAAGTAAACCATCTTTGCCTCTAAAACGTGGAGGCGAAAGCATAAACCCAAGAGGAGGTGATCCATGCCACCAATTCAACCCATTCCATCATGGGCTCTTGGGTCGGCCAGGCTAACCGAAGTGATAAACCCAACTTGACAGAGCCCGTCTCGGCGGAAAAGGGCCCCAAGTAAGCAAGCAGCTTCGTGTTGCCGCTCGTCTTCCAGTTCGTGCCAACCTCGCTTCCCTTTTGTCTCACGCTTCCATCCTCCCATCACATGCCGTCTTGTTGCTCGACAATCATTCCTCCAGTTGGCTTCAGGGACGAGGATTCCACGTCTGACAGTGCAACCATCTCAGTCGCAGCTGGGTTAGAAGGGCTGGAAGGGGGCGGAATGGCTGTGTAAGACGTGGGGCTCCAGGTCTAAGTTGCTGCAGCCACTTCCAACCAGCTTCGAGATGGTCCACTTGGCGCTGAACCAAGGCCTCGTTGTTAATGCAGTACCTTAAACATGAGGCCATGCTCTCATCTCCAATCCTTCTAGAGCGTGGCAGGCGTGCTGTGTAGCAGCGGAAGCAAGCCTCACGAGGCCCAAGCTCCTTGCTCTCGGTCTATCTAAACATTAAACCTCGGGCTTGTTTCGTGAGTACCTCGCTATCTTGATGGACGGTGTGCTGTAGGCAAGGAACCGTACCTAGGTAGCTAACATCCGGGGAACTAACCGGGAGCCACCTTAGCCTCAGCACATCAGCTCTGGTAACAAGCTATGACATGCAAGTTGAAGGGGGAGCTTCTCTGAGCTGGGTTGAGATGCTTCCAGCGGAACGACTCCCGGCCCCACTGATTCTTGTCGAAAGTCGTCATACACGACATACAGTAGCCAGCTCGGCATCGACGGCGAAGTCTTCTTCTTCGGCCAGCGAGGGGAGAAGAGAAGAGAAGCAGAAGGAATGAAGTGACCCCGATATCATGTTAACTAGGCACCATACCCCAAGCCAAGCCAAGGCGATAAGCCGCATGGTTTGCTGTACGGCCATGACCCAAATTCAGGCATGCTCAGAATTCCCAATCACTAGCGCCGAGACATGCAGCAGCCACAATTACCCTGTCCCAATTTCAAGTGTCTAGGTCACCTGATTAAACCATTGGCTCCGGCTTCCCACGTGCTCTAGGTGTGGAGCCTCACAAGCATTCAACGACATTGTAAGAGAAGAACGGGATGAGAGTTTGTCTGAACACATACCATGCGTCCTGCAGGTAATGGATGAGATAGTCATATGAAGCGACAGACAATGCAATTTGAGTTTGAACAAGCCAGATTAACTTTTAAAGAAACAGGAAAAAGAATAGCCTACTCACTATCTCTCTACACCCGAGACGACTTAGAAGGGAGGGACTTACAAGAGGCAACAAAGCTTTGATGTTGATTTATCTGAATAATGTCAAGATAAGACCAATCTAAGAGAAAGAAAAACAAAACTCGGTCCTAAAATAATACGGCATTCCTAAATCTGTAGGATCTTACTGTAAAGAGAACAGCCCTAAAAGAGATTGGTTTATGATGTTACGTTGATGAGTAGGGCCAGGAAGTGCCAGGCCTTAGTTCTCTTGTCTCGCCATTCGATTATTCAAAGACCCAGCACATCACTATTCACTTAGCCAAATGTGTATAGCTTCCACACTAAAGATACAAATAAAATCCAGCTCTTCACTTCACATATAATATTTATAAAGGGTTGCAGCCGGCGCTCCAGCTCCAAGCCAGGGGTTTACACAACCTGCATAAGCTTGGCCCGCCAAGGCCAACCCCGGACCGCAACTTTTCCGCCCGCCACATCAACTTCGAGAACTTCTTCCATTCAGCATCCTCCAACGCAACTATGCCCGCCGCCAGTCAAAAACAGGACTCTGCCAAGAGGAAAACGGGTCCTAATACATCTAAAGATGCCGATCCGAAAAAGCGAACTCGAAGCCAAGATCCTCAATTGCCAATTTCGGCCCTTATAGCACCCCACGAAGCCATCCTCGCCGAGCTCGAATCCAAGTACGACGTCCTCGCCGCATCGATCATCTCCTCCACGCATATTAGCAAGCGCATCACGCATGTCGTCAGCCATCTTGTAGGCGAGAGCGAACAACCTCGAGCGGTGTTGCTGCACGCGCGAACTGCAGACGTATGCAAACTCATTACGGTGGTGGAGAAGTGCAAAAGGGTTCTAGGCGAGGAGGGGAAGGCATGCTGGCAGTACAATCAGCTCTTTGACTTGCCGGAAAAGCCAAAGAAGCGAGAGATTATTGAAGAGACGGTGCTAGGGAAGGGTGTGCAGGACGACGATTCCGACAGCGACGATTTCGAGGTGATGCACAGCCGGTTCGAAGATGCTGTATTACCACGCCCTTCAGCGCGCTCCGTCAAATCCATGAGAGTTTTTCTATCGATCGCGCCCATTCCAGAGCTCAAGTCGAAAAAAGGAGTTACAGTTCAGTCTGGCGCTGGGAAGGGAAATGCCTAATCACCCACGCTTCTGAACCAACGGCGTCACATATTTCAACATTGAGCGAGTTCGATCGGAGGGATCTATGTTTTTACTCGGCGTCCGGAGACAGGAATTCACCACGGTTAGAGAAAGGTCACAGGGGTTTGTGCGAGATACCCGGATTAAGGACAAAAAGCATCTATTTTACTTGCATTGATTCGAACTTCCAATATCCAAGACCCGAAACTTGTGATCGCCCGGCTCAAACGCCAATCCCCCAATGCTACCCGACGGTCCATCCCTCCTTTCTTCCTTCGATTTGTCTCCTCTACACCTCCCCATGTTCCCTTGTTTTCCGTGTTTTCACTGCTTCGGTTTAGTTGTGCACACCATGCTTCTTTGGCTGATCGGTAATTCGGAGCACAAAGTTGACAATGACAGCCAAGAGCAGGATGATGGCCAGGACAGTAGGACCGAAGCGGTCGTCGAAGCCGGCCTGACCCCTCATCCGTATAGACTTGGCTCGCCAATGGTATGTTACCAGTGCGTATAGCATAGTCAACATGGCAACGCCGGTGAAAAGGAACGCCGAAATAAAGGCGACGCGGTCACCGAAGTTAAGCATGCCGATAGCGAGGGCGCCAAGGATGACGGTGAAGTTGAGCCATGATAGGAAAGTTCTCTCGTTGGCGAAGAAGACTTTGGGCTCGACTCGGGTTGGCAGGGCAATGCGCTTGCCTATCAACAATGTCAGAAATACGTGATATGGATGCGACAAGAGCTCCCAGAGCCTCAGGAGCATCGGCAGGTAGATATCGTACCAGGGGTGGTCTGGAGAAGAGGTTGAGAAGACATTGTGAATTCCCGCGAGTGGCTGGCTGAGGTGGTGGTGGCTGGTAGCTATTGGGCTGCTGGAATCAATTGTTGGTGTTTTGATGTCGGATGATAAGAAATGCTCTCGGGAGCGTGTTAAAATTGCCGTCAATTGAGCGCGCGTCCAACTCTGCTCCAAGCAATTGGCAGGTCGATGGCTTCTAAGAAATACGGTAGAATTCAGGTGCAAGAATCGTGAGGACCGAAGAGAAAGCTTCGGCGTCTCAAAAGACGTTCGTTACGACAGTGCTCGCCCAAGGGAGCAGAGAGCTCCACTTCCCTGCTCGCAGGCCCCAGAAGGGAAGGGCACGTGGGCCGATTGGTTGGACGGAGCATTGCTGCAAGGGTCACGTGCTGCCTTGCTTGCATCGTCTGCGCGCAGTAGGCGGAACGCGATTCCGGTATGATGCCCGAAAAGGAAAGACATCCAGGTACAGTCCAAACAACGACGGCATATTATTTATCAGACTGCAGTCGAACAACGGCGCGTTTCTGTGCTGCACGTGAGTATTCAATCGCTTCCGGTGCATGATCGAAAGCAAATAAGAGCTTTTGTGGATGATGCTAAATTGCGGTTTATCGATATAGCCCGCTTCCTCTGATAACGACCTGACGAATTCGACGCTGTGACGCTTGTTTTGTTTACCGACTCTTTTCTTCTTCCTCCAACTCCTCCTCCACCACGCCATCAACCCCCAGCTTTCAACCTTCCCCTCTCAACTACAAACCTACGCTCACCTTCAAAATGGCCACTCCTGTATGCGCAGCAGCTCAACCATCCGATGCCCAATAACCATGTGCTAATATATCGACAGCCTGTTCCCTTCAACCGCCTCAAGCAGATTGCTGCCGATGTGCGTCGCCCCCCCAAGCCATAGCTTACCGCCGATGTTTACACCAACCATCCTCGTCTGCACGCGTACTAACAGCAACATATATAGGCCTGCAGCAGCGCCATCGGCAGCGCCGAGTTCTACGACCATGCAAAGACGGAGCAATGGAACTCGACCATCATCGTGAGTGGATCACGCGGACTGCGACAGTCTCACGAGCATGACCGTTAACCTATCCCCAGAGCTCCGTGCTGAAGGCTGTCATTTCCGAGTCGACTCCCCAGGGTGCCTCTGCTCCCTCCTTCAAGTTCGCCTGCAACAGCACCATCGTTCAGCACCTCGTGCCCACCTCCGCCCTTAACAAGCCCCGTGGTGGCACTGAGACCCAGGCTGAGGAGCCTCACATTTCCACCAGCTCCGAAGCTACTGCCACCGATGGCAAGCCCCACGTCGGCCGACGAGGAATGCACAGCGCGACCGGCGCGTACTGGGACGAGAAGAAGGACGGCATGTGGACCTTCAAGTACGACGGCGGCGAGGGCAAGGGCCTCGATGTTGTTGTCATGCTCATCTGGATCGCCATCTGAGCTACGGGCAGTGAGATTGAACAGTCAAGGGATCACTGTTACTCTATTTCGAACCCGGTGATCCCCTCCAGACGCGGACGGCACTTTGATCCAGCTATGGCGTTGAGGAGCCTGGGAAGCGTGGCATTGGGAATACGAAGTGTACGATTGAGCTTCCGGTTAAGCCGTCTGCCACCGATTTTGGTGTTCTTGCAGGCCTTGGATGTACAAATGCGCTGGAGCCGATAATATTATGCCAGAGAGCTGGCTTCTGCTAATTTTCTCCCTTGTACAGGGTGCTAGTCTAAAATTGAGAGAAGAAACACACTTGGCACAGCATTGTCTCTGTCTTTCCATTACGTTCCTCGGCTCGAAGTAACCCTGCTGTGGAAAAGTGATGTCTCGTGTTGTACCACTTGAGTGAGACAGCTATTACGATCATGGTACTCGCTTTTGACATCAGTCAACACCCTTGTTGGTTCGTAGGAGAGTAGCGAGACAGTCAGGTCAAGTTGAAGTTGGGAACCAGTTCATTGCTGTCATCTTTTAACGAGTTCCGTAGTGATCCTAACGCTATCACATACCGTTTGCAGTCCAGACAAGATGGTGTTCGAGTTAGTCCTCCATCCGATCAAGCACTAGCTGTCGGTACTTTCGTCAATTACGATACCACTATAGCACGTAAATGAGTTGCAGGTGCTCCAAGAAGGCAATGCGAGCCCTTCACATCAGCGTGATCAAATGCATATATAGGGTAAGTGGTGAGGCCAACGAATCCGCTACTCGTCCCTAGAACTATTACAATCTCTCCCAATTTTTTCTTACGTATGGCGGGACTGTGGTAGTTCGAGTGAGATTCTCTGGGGTGAAATATCCAGTCTCGATCTACGTTTGTACTGGCTGCCGCTCTCATACAACAAACTATTGAGAGTGCGGGCTCGGTATCCCCAATTATTGACTTACACCTCGACACATCGCAAATCAAACCGAAGGGCGAGAGCCACAGGCATAACCATACACCGGATCCAGAAAGAACTATAATTACATGCAGATACTCTTCAGTGACTTTGCAACTGGTGCCTCAACTACCTAACCGAGGATGTTGAATCATTCCCTGGTCCGACATGGGATAGCGGAAACATTCGGACCTTCACGAGATGAGAAAGTGACTGTTCAAAAATAACGTTAGTAATATGTAAGAGGAGCCGCCGGTTATCGCGGCTTTCCCGCCTATAACCTTCCCTCGCGTTGCTATGATTGGTACATAGCCACCCATGAACATGTAGGCAGAGATCAGATCATGCAACCCTCAAGAAAGGAACGCACAAGTAGATGACGATACCAAGATAACCTTCGGAGCATGTTGCCATTCTTGACATGAGGTAGGCACAAGGACAGAGGTGCCCTGCGTACCAGTTGGCCACCAACCTTCGACCTTCAAGGGTAGGTCTGTACAGAGATCACCAACAACGCTTGACTTCACTTTGATGACGGTTGTTAGCGGATTTTGCCCGGTTCTTCAAGGAATGACACCTGTAATGACCATGGAAGGATCTTAACCGCATCATGAAACGGGGGTCATGCCGTTTCCATGATCCCACCACGCACATATCGTGGTTACAATGTGGCTGGCCAGTCGGCATCCCAAGACGAGGAATCGGATCTCGAATGTCTGGTGGCACTGCCCAACTCGGTATTCCGCAAAAGCCCTCGCTGCAAGCCATGTCTGCTGCATATGAGGAGGTTGTGCTGTCAAGAGGCGGTCAATCCTCCGGAGCTACCTTTTGTAGACGTGCTGAGACATCTTGATCCTTACATTGTGAGACTGAGAGTCGATGCCCGTGAAACTATATCTCAAGACCTCCTGACGTCTAGGTAGTTATCTAGACAGGTATTTATGAAATCCATTGGTGGATGGAAGGTGCGATAGGTACCGGTACGAAGCAGTTGCCTGGCATGGAGGCCAGAGCATCAGGAGATGCCCCCCCCCCCCCACGTGACGTTTGCATGAGACGGGTAAACTGTCGATTGACCCTTGGACGACGACATGCTTGTATCAGCATCTCTCATCTACCTCCTGAACCGTATGCCCAGCCAACAGAACAGACGGCGATGGATCTTGGCCCTGCTCCGCTCACGACTCCCTCTGCAATGGCTGCAGACTGGGCGCTAGTCGCTGAACCTCATACCCTGGCACAAGACGCATGAGCCGCAGCATTGCATACACCTACCACGATCAATGACGATTGGTATGGCATGTAGGCGCCGCCCGGTTTCGAGCACAAGGTCTGGGACTTACACAGCCCGGACCTGTCCCGGTGGTTTGTCAGGTTGCACACCTACATGAGGTCCCCCTGCAGTACCAGCGGTCTCTTCGCTTCTTTCTGACCGCAATGATACGATGGATCGGGGGCCCCCATTGCCATGAGCTGACACCACCACTGCATAGATGTCCACTGGAGATCTTGGAAGGTGGCATCACGTACACATATGTATGCATCAAGTCTTGCACTGCTCGATACGTGGGGGTCTCGGCCAGCTCTCCGTTATCTCATCGGATCCGGGTCGCGGGGCAGATGAGAAGAGACCGAAAGCCAAACGAACTGACAACGCGCAATCCAGACCAGGTGGGTTTACCGTCTGGCTGCTATAGCGTGCATATGCATATGCGACAACGGGAACGCGACACGGGACGGCATGGTTTTCGATATTGACATGTGTCCAACGGTAGCGAGACGGATGGTTGAGTTGGCGCGAAAGAAATAGTCGACGACGAGCGGCATCTCAACAGCTCTCACTGGTCCCGCAAGCTTAGATGCAACAACGCTGCGTCCAAGCTTGGGTTGCCGAGAAGATGTCGGAGAAGCCGATGACATGACTAGCCCCCAGCCCTGGGTGAGGGCGCCGCTTGATTCGAGCTCAGAGTTCTCACTCTTGTGTCAGGGTCCATCCTATGCGTGTGTTTTCTACTGACAGCTGGAGCCTGAAGGCCTAGACTCACAGCTCGTTGACCCTTTCAGCGAGGGTGCTGATCTCTTGCCAGGACGGGAGAGGGCAAGCCAGTGGAGTTTGGCCCAGACAGAGAACGACCCTGCGCGACGATCGGTCCCGCTTCCGGCGGGGCTCGCCGTTCTCTTAACTGAACATGGCGAGGGCACTTTGCTGGACCCCATAATGACGTTAGGTCTCTGACAACGGCCCTGAGAAAACGCCCTAGGCATTGAGAGCACAAGTCGGGTCTCGCCGTTGCACAACGGAGCTTGTGTAACTATCTTGCTGAAAGATGGGATTGCTTGTCAGCCCGAGCCCTGATGTTGTGTAACTAGGGCGGAAATGCCCGGTGACAAGACAGAGTTTGAGACTTTGACGACGGAGCCGAAGCTTGGAATCTCTCTGGAAAGCGGCTGTCAAACTGGATTTGGAGAGGATTTCCCCCCACATGACCAGCCCACGACATCACAATCGTCTGGGGAAGACGCCATATGGTCTCGCTTGTTCCCGTCATACGATGATGCCAACAGACTTTACCCGGGCCGGCACACTCGTTTTCAGGCTGACTATCTGATCTGAGCAAGCGTCTCTCTCCTCCCTGATCACCAGGTCCACCGGCCCCGGAGACCCTGAACATGGATTTGCTCCGGGTTGTGTTTTGCAGTCTTGCCACTGTCACCAAGCCCGAGTCAAGCCCCGGCATGCACGGCAATAGGCCCCGAGGACTGGGACTGCGGGTTTCGGCGTCACCAAGTCAGATGGCCAGCAGGGGCGTGCTTGAGAGGCTGAGAGCCACCGGAATAGTGGGCAGCACACATCTTGCCTGTGCCTCACCCTAGCGCTAGCTTATCAAGGCTTTTTCTTTGGAGCCTTGGACCCAGCCCCTGGCGAGAATCACAGATCTGGAATTGGCTCACGATGGGTCCGGGACCCATCACACCACCCACGGCATCCACCGCCCTCGGATTCCGACCGGCTCTTGTCTCGACTGCCCGGTGTCTCTCCATCGTGAAGTTCTTTATAACCGACACAGCTCGCCACTCCTCAAGCCTTGCCCGGCCCCGATCGACAACATTGATCAGACTTATACCCCGTCAACTGCTCATGAACGCGCTAGTGAGGAATTCACCTCACCAACATTCTTCCAAGCGACGCCGGTATAACATCGTTAACGTAACTTAACAATTCCCCTTTTCAGTGTGGACCGTCCCCCACTCTGTCGGTTCCCGTCTCAAGCCTGAATTCCATATATCAACAACACTCAGACCCTATCCACGACTCTTGGCTTAGGATACAACCCAATCCTACATTTCTCCGCGACTTTCTACCAATCAGACTCAAGAAGCAACCGCAACCCCAGTCAACCAACCATGGTTCAAGTACTGGCTGATCCCGCTTTCTCTCCCGCTGGAACCCCTATTCACGAGGCCACCGATGGCTCTCTCGTGAAGCGTCCTGGTTTCGGTAGGACTGACTTTTCAACGTCAATGTCCAGAGAGGAGCATACGAGGCGCATGCAGGAGCTCAATAAGAAGAGAGGACTGGTGCGGGCCCCTAGGCGAGGGTGGTCAATGACTGACTACCAAGGTGACCACGAAGTCTCGCAATCTGGATACTCGATCTCGTCTCAAATTGAACGGCAAGCGCCTATTCCTGAGAATGATACCCTCCCCGCCACTGAGCCCCAACGGCCTCAGGAGCCCGAACCTCCAGTTCAGGAAGAGGCAACTAAACTACCCCGCCGACCTAAGCTCCCTCCTCCCCGTCGTTCATACTCCGTCATGGACTACGAGCCAATTCCCCAGACTCAGCCTCAACCCCCCAAAGATTATACACTGCTGGATCTGCCTTCGGAACTTCATTACACCATTTTTGACTATCTCGACCCCATCGACAGTGTTTGCTTTGGCCTCACAAACTCCAACTTTTACGATATCCACCGTCGATTGCACGGCACTGTCCCTCTTTCAAGCCGCTACTCAGGGCCCAATGACATGGAGTGGGCATGGCGAGGCGCTGGCCCTCTTGTTCATCGTCATGAGCGGCCTGCCCATCACGAGGGCGGTATGGACCAGATGCGAGTCAAGGGACAAGTTTACTGCAGGAAATGTGGCATTTCACGCTGCGAGCTGCACCGTCACCTAAAGGATTGGATGGGCGAGGGCTACGAGTACTGCTCGATCAAGGAGGTATTTGGTCGACCTGCCGGAGAGGACGCCAAGCCCTACTGCTACATGAAGTCGCCCAAGAACCCTTGGCGGTGCGGACGTCATGGGTCAAAGCAGACTGCATCTCAATAGATGTCTAGACGGAAGCGAATTTACAGATACAAAGAGGACGACAAAAGATGCGATAGAAGGATACACAACAGAGAGATGGTCATGATGACATGAGAGCGAAGATCGCAGAACATAAAGAGAAGCATGCATTTGGATATCTGCGGATGTGATGACGCACGAAAACTTTTCACTTTGATTACCATGTACTACCATCCTTTTTTTTTGGGAACATTTTACGAGCGCGGCTAATGGCTACGGATATCCTGGGTATTGGGTGCATCTACCAGATTATGATGGGGAACACCGACAGGGAAGCACAAGGAGAGAATGCTCCCAGTAATACGACGCAATATGACACTATCACGACATGTGTGAACGACGTTCTTGGAAACCTACCCCCTTATGCAATCGCAAATGTGAGATGGTGATCTCTCGACTAGAGTCTATCTTGTGGAGGCCGCCCGAGGTATGATGCAATGGCCAACCGGGGCCACACCGCGCGCATGTGGCAACCCGAGCGGCGTCCCAACGTCATGGCTCGCTGGGATCCAAGCCGCATCTATCATTGATAACGCAAGATTGGCCTGCCACAAACAGAGTTTGCTCGCTCGCATATTCGGGACGGATCGTGAGTGCATATCTGCCCGCTCAAGATCCAAACTCAAATGTACCTGCATTCCAGGGCATGTCATCATGGACAGGCCCCAGATGAATGAGCCGAGCTTCCCAAAGCTGAGGTTGCCAGTCTGGGCTTGCAAAGCAACAGGATGTGTTGAAGAATGAAATAGTTTTCGCCATTGCCATGATTTTGTTGTACATGCTTGTTTGTAGTTCCTCATCCATATTTCTATGCCCAAAGTTTGGTGCTCTCCACACTGACTGATGTATGATGCTGGTATAACCTCTGGATTCTCCCCCTTCGTCTGTACAATAAATAAAACCCAGCCACAGAGTCTTTGGTTCAAAGCACTCTGGTTAAGTTCGCGCCGTTCCCAAAACACCGAAAAACAAAGACTCTGTCCCAAGATGTACTCTATCATGGTGTCCAAGTTACCCAATTCCAGAAACGCCGTTTGTAAAATAAACATCCCCTTCCCCGCCCTGTACACACATCCGGCACTCTTTCGACAATTGCCCGTTCAGGCATGTGCGTTATGTGCTGGAAGGGTTCCCTAACGGGGCATCTTCCACTTGGGTTCGCATTCGCCCTTGGCTGCGATCCAGTCATTGATTCCCCGAGTGAACCAACCGCTCGTCCACTTGTCTTCTGGCTTCTGTTCCTTACGCGGCTTGCCGTTTTTGAAGCTTCGGGCGACACAGCACACGTTCTTCTGATAGCGCCACTGGAAACAGCGACGGGACTCATGAAAGGCCTTGTCGTCCTTCCGTTGCTCGTACCGCTCCTTGATGAGAGCATTGCGCTCCTCGTCGTTGGCGCGACCAAGATATTCTTCGGGAGTGATACCAAGATTGTCAGCTTCGCAGACCTTGGCGCAGTGTTGCTCGGACTGGTGAGCGCGTTGCTCAACGGCGCTCTTCTGATCTTGCTTCTTTTGCCGGCTCTTCTGATGATCGGTAGCCTTAGCCTGAGCCTCGGGCTCGGCTCCGATGTAGCAGACATCGTCGGAAAAGTTATCCCATTCATCCTCTCTATCCTTGAGATTCGGACCGAAGAATTCCTGATATATGTCTTTGATTTGGATGGGGCCCTGTGGCAGAGGTTAGCTCATATATCTCATCCGGTCAACTGCTTTTGTGAACATGCCTTCTTCTGTCGTGTCTTCTCGTACTGCCACACTGAGCTGACCTCCTCAGGGTTCATATGATGCATAGTCAAGAGAGGTTCACACCAATGGTTATTTCCAAACGGCAGTGTGACAGGCTTCTCGCCGTTGAACATGGGGTGAGCCTGCCTGACTTTCTTGCCTGTCTCCATGACAGCCAGGGACATGAGATAATCACCGCAGCATTCGTGAGTCGCCATCAGATCATACTTGTGTGCCAAGTCTGGAATCTGTACCATCTTCTTGACGGTCTCGCCATGGATCACGTAGCCACTACCGCCATGGGCAAAGGGCGTACCCTTGAGTATTGCCACACTTCCAACATAGGGCGTTTCTGTTCCGTTTACCTTGTTGCGTAGGTACCAGACCAAGTTGTCCCAGAAGACGTAACTATCGGCTTCTGCAAAGACGTACCACTCCTTGTTGGGACGCAACGCCCATGCGCGTTCGATCATATGGAGGAATTTGTACTTGTCAAGGTCCCAGCCGCCCTTCATCTCGGTGGTGCAGTACTGCTGAGGGATGGGGCAATTGACCTGCGCTTTGTAGAGATCAAACTCCTTGCGACCCTTCTTGACCTCGTCTCTGACATCGTCGAGCACATCATAAATGTGATATTTTCCGATTTTTTGTTCCTATCCCATTTCGTTAGCACCAAATTCCAATAAAACTGTGGCTTGGGATAGGATTCTGTCAATAATAGCACGCAAGGCGCGGTTTCTTCGCCATGCTGATCGACCATTGCCTGGTGTTTTCACTCACCAGATCGGAAAAGAGCAAGAAGTCCGGCACGCATTGCAGACTGGTCAAGAGGTGAGCTGGGAGCTTGGAGTATGCTTCGGTAGCTCCTGTCTTCATCACGAGCGTGATACCGTCTGTGTTGGGGAATCCGTCGCAAGCACCCTCCATGGTGGGAATTTCCAACATTGTTGGTACCGAAAGGTTGATCTCGAGAGAAGAGCTCGCGGTTCCATTGTTACTGTGAGGCTTGTTCTCAGTTTGGCTGGCGGCCTGGTCATTGTTCTGATTGTCCTTGCTCTGCTCGTCCTTGCTCTGCTCGTCCTTGTGCTCATCGGTCTTGTGTTGGTCGCCCTTGTTCTGATCGTCCTTGTGTTCATCTTTGTGTTCATCTTTGTGCTCGTCCTTGTGCTCGTCCTTGTGTTCCTCCTTAGGTGGCTCCTTTTTGGGCTCCTCCTTAGGCGGATCGGGGTGAACAATGAAGGTGGGCGGTTTCTTTTCGGCGGTTTCGTCTTGGGGTTTGTCGTCGCCTTCCACCTGAAGTGAGCCACCTGCGCCTCCAGCCTTGGCCTCGTCGTTCATAGCCTTCTCATGGCTGTCGTCCTGGTTGGCTTCGGTGCTGGGCTTGTCGTCCCCCTCGGATTTGCCGTCGTCTTGGAGTGGACCACCGGCCCCTTCGGAAGGGTCGGTATGGAGATTAGGATGGTCGCTGTCGGCAGGCTTGCTATCGTCGTTTTGAGCTTTCTTTCCATCCTCGCCGTTGGTCTGAGCCTCGCCCGCACCGATAGCTCCGTCCTCTTTGATGACCTGACTGGTCTCGGTCTCGTTGAGATTTGCGACAAGGCCTTCTTCGACGTCGTAGGCGACACCTTCATGCTTGAGATACTTGGTCAAATGGCCGTAAACACCGGGGGAATCATCGCTGAGCTGGTAGAGCGGTACCACGAGCAGCAGGGTTAGGATGAAGAGGGTGAGGGTGACAAGCTTCCAGCCTCGAGGGGTGCTCCAGGCGGAGCGTAGTTCGAGACCCATTGGGGAAGCTGCAAATAAGAGACCAAAAAAATTACAAAACAGAAAAAGATAAGGAACAATGAAGGAGGGAAAGGGAGAGTGAGGGGATGGGAATCTTGGTAGAAAGGAAAAAGAAGGAGGGGAGCTGAGGCGAGCCAAAGGAACGAACCTGAGGGCCGACCAGATTCTTCAACTGGATCACGTTTTGTGTACTCGCTGAAGCTGGCATGGACCTCTCCAAAAGCCTCGTCCGTCTATGGACGGGCGACGTGTCGAGACGGCCTGTCGTACCCACATCAGCTTGGGTACTCCTTGCAAACAGCACCGTCGACTTTGTACAAACGGGACCTCAATTCTCGAACGCCAATCCGAAGTCCCCCGTCAAGCCCGTACTGTAGGGCGACGCCCGCCAGGAGCGGACGAACCGATAGCCGGCGTTTCCGCAGCCGGCGTGAAAACGCGAGCTGAGTGGGTACGCCCAACGCTTACGATTCAGGGGTGGTACAGCCGCAACAGATTGATCAGTGACAAGACTCGAAAGATCCCAGCGCCTACTCGCGCCATCAACCATGGATCTTGCCGTCAGCAGCGAGCGCCCGCATTCCGGTTGTCTTGAGCTGCAAGCGGTCCATTGTCCAGGTGCGTTCAACATTGCTCTGCAAATGCGTTCCGGAGTGCGAGGTCCATTTGCCCTTGACGCTGTTCCTGGAACGCAGGTACGCGGAGCTGCTGCAACCAGTCTGCGCCGGCGTGGAATCCAAACTCTGCAATCGACGCCAATTTCGAGCTGTGGCTGAAGGAGAAGCTTTCCACAATCCCCCAGACCGGCCACTTCGGAATCCATCTTCGTATCCGTTGTGCAGGATCCTTTCCCTTGTTGTCGTGTGTACAGGCCGCAAGGATCAGCAATGTTAAATCGGTATATATAGCTACTTTCTTTGCCTAGGGCTCTATTCGAGAAGATAAGTAGCTCTTGTACCTAGAAGAATTCCCATTTTTTAACATCTGTAATCCTTGCGGCCTGTAAGCACCCAAGCCGCCACTCTTGTGCAGGCGTAGAAAAAACTAAAACCAATTCCAGGCCTCGATAGTCTGGACCCCAACCAAGCCAATATTGTTTCGTTTGCGCTGACGGCAGCCCTGGCCGTCGATAGCTCCGCATGGCGCTTCCTAAACATCGTCCCAAGTGGGGGCATCCCGTCTCTTCTCCTTTCCAGCCGTCGGTGCCCTTTGCAATTGGCGGGTTCCACGGATGAAATCCTAGGCAGCTCTCTTGGACAGATTCTCCATCTCGCGCACCGTCAAATCTCCTAGGTGCGTGGAAACCCGATATCTTCGCACCCCTGAATCCTGCAGCATGCTCCTGTCTCAGCAGCCCTTGGCTTACGCTGGGGCTTTTGCGAAGTCGAACGAGCTAGCCGCTGACTGAAGGTTGATGGCAATCATGATAAAACCTCCAATGTTGCCCTCCCCTGCTCAAATGTGGTGATGTTCGTCATGACTTTCCTGATTTGCAGTTGAAGGAATGCAGGTTTCAGACGAGTCTGAAACTCAACTCCCACAATCCGGTTGATCCGTCACGTACAGTACAATACCTGAAAGTTTGTCTAGCGTGTACACTAATACAGGGGACCCCTACAAAATCTCAATGAATATTGGAATTTAAAGTAAAAAAGAGAGAAAATAATAGCTATTTAATACTAGAAATACTATTTCTAATCTTTTTGGATTTTTTTAAGCATTTTAGTGGCTTTATTGCTGAAATAGTTATAACTTATCGAAGTTAATAGGGCTTAGTCATAAGAGGTACCCGCTAGGCAAACTTTCAGGGGTTGTATTGTACACTTGTCCCTGCCCATAATAAGCTGCACCCACCCTGGCAAAAAGCCTGATTTTAAGGAACGTCGTCTCCCGCCGTCATCCCCAGTTTTCATCCCGTCTTGCCAAAGGCGTCGAGATCAAGACGGCGGGCATACCGTGATAGAGTTTTCGAACCAGGCGATCCATGCCAGTGTTGGGCGGCCTCTAATGAGATTTGTACTGTGGCTGGTAGGCAGCATGCTGCGATAGAGCGCACATACATGGTATTGTACCACTGCAACAGCTGCGTATTCCTGCCGCCGGTTTGGAATTAATGTCTTGTCCTCCGTTGAGCGCACTCGCTAGGATGCATCAGCCCATCGCACGGTGCAACAACGATGATGCCTGATCTGGAGTTGTGTGTTTGAGGTGTCAAGGTGCTGCAGTTCTTGGGGGCAGGTTTGAATAAGCCATGTGACTGACAACGGATGCGGGACAGTGAAGGTTGAGGTCTCTGGCTAAACTAGATATCCGTATCCTCGGTAGGGCAGATGGTGCCGCAGAGGACGGCGACATTGGTGACATGGCATCGTGACTTGGTGAGCAGGTTGGTGGTAGGACAGGGAGCATTGCAAGCATCAAATGACGGGAGGCTTAGCTTGCCTACCTAGGTAGGTAAGGGAAGGATGGAATGAGGGTTTATTCAGCGGCTGATTGCACGTTTCCAATTTGACGTTGGTGGTCTCTCCTGCAAGGGCAAGTGCTAATTACCTAGGTATCTAACTAAAAGTTGCCTGGTAAGAGCAATGGAAACAAACATGTGGTGCAGCTGCCGAGTTTCCTGGAGCCCCAACTCAGGTTGTCATTGATAAGGGACGATAAGGGTCTGGGGAAGGAAGGAACGGCAGAGGTTCTGGAACGATACAGTACCGGGACTGGCACTCCTCCAAGCCACGTGCATGCGAACCCTTCATCTGCCATTCACACACAGCGAGAGGCCTTCTGACAATTATCTGGAGATGCCTGTGCATCTTTTGGTCTCTTCCCATTGTTCAGCTTGATCGTGGATTTTTCATAGACGTCTTCGACTGGATCCTCTGCGCTCAAAGCCACTGGCAGTGTCCCTGCCTACCTGCCAACACAACCACAATAATATCATCGTCATCAACATGGACCGAGATAACCGCCAGACAAGCCTTCACCTCGATCCGCGGAACGCGTCGATCGGAAAGACCCTGTCCAACATGGGCCATCAAGCTAAAAAAGAGGAGTTTACTCAGCACGGCATCCGATCGCACCGCTTGCGCCATCCTGCCAGGTGGTCCCGAACCGAGCTCAACGCCTCTGGTTCGTCCATGACTCCTGTTCGAGGAATCATAGACTGCTTGCTGTAGGACCCCGAAAACCCCGCCCCCACCGCAATCCGACGCGTGAAGTCGAACCGCCATTACACCGTGAACGGTTTGATGTTTGCCCCGAGCCTTGTTATCATGGAAATGCTCGACAATCGAATTTTGCCATGGCTCACACAGGTGCAAGAGTTTGAATCATATTCGACAAGAGGGAATTGCCCTTGAATGCCTCGTTATCACTAGGCTATTTCCCTTGCGACCTAAGCAAAAGTGGGATACTTCGGAGCTCCGGATAGAGCCGGTCCCTTATCGCATCCACTTGATTCCGCGACTATGTCTGGATCGGGCTGCTAACCTTGGTCGCAATCGAGGGCACAACCAATTGGACAAGGACTGGCGATCATCTTCCCCCAGATCTCATTTTTATAAACGTAAGCTATCCATGACTCTGGCCAGGATTGAGCTGTTCCTTAAAGGCCACACCCGCCTTCCATTCCCCGTCATGATATAACCTTCTTCGCTACAACCTGTCTTGTTTCTTTTCCCCTCTGTGCTCTGCTTCGTCGAAGCACCTTGTTTGTGGTGGCATCGGATTTGGTTTCCGAGCACTGTAGCTTTCGCTCATATAGCACAAGGGTTTAGTGGGTTTTAACTCAAGACGCAGTATCAACTCAACCACTGGACGCCGAATACCGACGACAGACGCACTCTTCCACCGGGTTCTCAAACTTATCTAACGGCTGTGCTCGAAGCCGAGTAAATTTGACTTTCAAGAGCACCTTCGCTACCCGGACAGGAGCCTAAGAAAAACCAACGCTTTTGCAAACTCAGTCTCAGAAACACAACGACATGGCATGTTTATCACAATCTAGCCATGGCCCAGTACAAACAAGTGCCGTTGTTGTACTCGGAGCGTCACAATGTCCCGCTATGCCTCCCCCATCACCTCCTACGCCATCCGTCTCCCCACCAGGCAATGCCTTCTGCGAACCTATTGACCCTCTAACCTTGGACCAAGAGCTTCGAGGAGAATGCCAATTCAAGGATCAACGCCTGAGAGATGGCATTCACGTACTTAACACAGAGGCAATGGCTCTAAGAAACCTTACTCGACTTTACGAGACAGACTCGCTGGCTCGCGACGGCTTCCACCTATCAGTCCAGGCCATCACCCGACACCAAAACACAAACGGAAAACTCGTCATCATCGGCGTTGGAAAGTCGGGTCATAACGGTCAGAAACTGGTAGCCACCTTCAAGAGTCTTGCCATACCTGCGGTCTTTCTTCACCCTACGGAAGCCTTGCATGGAGATTTGGGCATTGTTGGACCCCATGATACCCTCATGTTCATCACATACTCGGGAAAGACCCAGGAACTCTTACTCATGTTGCCTCATCTTGATGAATCGCTTCCGGTCATCCTTCTCACGTCTCACACCTCGCATGAGACATGCGAGTTCATCAAGCACCGCCCCGATACCATACTCCTCCCAGCTCCCATCCCAGAACCTGAGAAGACCTCATTTGGCGTTTCGGCGCCAACCACATCCACAACCGTTGCACTGGCACTGGGCGATGCACTTGCTATTACGGCTGCAAAGGAAATGCATACAAGCGTGGCGACTGTCTTTGCGAGTAACCATCCCGGAGGCGCCATTGGCGCCGCAGCTCGGCGGCCACGAAACATCAAGGATATCTCGATTGACTGGTGTGATATCCCTGTAGCAACCGAGCTCGGAGATTCCAGCCACGGCGTTGATTTGCTCCGTGCAGGATTCGATTCTCCGACAGGGTGGGTGAGAGTACAGGATCGAATTGCCTCACCTGGTACGATTCGAGGGATGGACAAGCATGATCTCAACAAGACTCTCCGAGAGATCCCAAACGCACTTGTATCAAGAGCATCAATGCTTTCACTCTACTCGGATACGACCATCCGACAAGCACGCGATATCTTGGATAATACACAGGCGTCAGCAGTTGACGATGACCTGGCATGTGGACCGGACGCTATCATTGCGGTAATGGAAGACGGAGCGATTGCCGGTGTTTTGGAGGTTTGCACAGTTTTGGCCTACAAGGATTGAAAGGTCTGTGGGAAGCCTGAACGAGTATGAGCTTTCTAGTTTCTGATGTGGTGCGGATTTGGACAACGTCTGGCAGGACTAGACATTCCTTCATATGACGGAGCGCATTGGCGGTTACGACCTGGAATGATCATGAGCTACTCTGAGGAGCAGCATCTTTATGAATATATTGGCGTTTATGTAGATAGGAACAAGTCACTGACTCCTTGATGTTTTCATCATTTATTCCTCACTCGTCTTGACCATTGGGTCCTCGTGTCAACCAACTAACTCCTGTCTTGCGGGCACCATTCGAATGAACATCGAATATCATGGTATTGTAGATATTATCAGATATCGAGGTTATTACGCACATTTATGATGAAGAACAAGACCCTCCGAGCTGTGGAAATGTCCGACTTGGCTTGGCGCACTGAGCTATATGACTGGCGATGCATTGAAGGCCGATGAGATTAGGCTAGATTGGCTACATGTCCTGTAATTGGAACCTTGATCCTAAATCCCCTATGGACACACTCACGGGAGTATAGTATCTCCCACTATCAAAACGCTTTGGTGTAATCCATCTTGTGTATGAAAGCCAGCTCTATCATCCAGGGGGACTTAAATATCGTGCGAGGAGATGTCTATCAGTTCTGACAGTCGTATAATGCTTGCTGTCTAGGCGAAAGGCCATCTGCGAACTGCATCTCGATCCAACGCTGGAGGAGACGGGACATAGATAGACTGCTCTGGCACGGGCTACATGCTTTTCATGCTATGGAAAATAGTATGTCTTGCTAGTTTAAAGGACCGGCCATCACCTACATCAATATTACCTTTGGCAGTGACATGCTGCAACAGATCAGACAGGATGTCTACTGCACTGGTGTGAGGGCGTGATGCAAAACCGCCCTCAAGCGCTGTAAGCCTTTGGTATACTCTGTTACACAGCTAGGTAACCGAGCAAGAGTATGTGGTAAAACGACATCAACGATTAGTTCCAGTATGAAGAATACGGGTGCCTCCTACGTTTGGGTATTTGATCCAATGGTCCATTGTCACCAGTAAAGGTAGCTAGCTATTTAGTTCACCTCTTGACCCATCATTCCGCGCTCGCAGGTGTTGCTGATCTACGATACCAGTTTGCTACGGTGCCCGTGATAGATCATTCAACCAATTTTCGAGGATATATCAACAACCCAAAACCCTCAAATTTCGCTGTTCAGGCTCTGGCTAATTGACGAAGGGCAACGAATACATAGCCTATAGGCTCGCAACGAGAGCATGCTACCGTCCTATATGCACCATTCACAATAACTCTGGCGTCATGACTACCTACGACGATACATTGGAGAACATTCCACGTCATCTCAGCCACAGGAGGCCCATTTCGAAGACGCAATTGTAACGGCGTCTAACGAATCATGTTGCGCTCGTGCAATGTAACTCGAAGAACCGCTGAAGGTGCTTCATACTAGTTCCACCTCGCTGAGAACTTTTGTCGAGGATCCCCTCAATGTTTCAGGCAAGACGGCTCGAACAGCTATTCTGTAGTATTCGGACCTCACCAACCGAGTCCCGTACATAGGCCACTCAATGTCAACGCCAACGTACCTACTCCGTATGTTCTCTGCAATTGAGATAAGAGGCCTAGCAGCCAATAGAGGTTCAAGGATTGAGCTTGGCTCATTGCTCAGCGAGCATGGTTCTTCACAAGGTCACAGGTCACGGACGGGGAACTCGAATTGGGCCCCAAATTAAGAATGGGGAACGAGGCTGTGCTGTGCCCCCTTGTCCCCATCGCTTTGTCTCATAGCAACCTAGATGGCGTCTGTGTCTCAGATACAGGTTGGATTTTGCATCTCCTGCTGAATTAGCCTACACCGCCGATAAACGGCGGTTGCGGCGCGTTCGCCCTTGTTAATAAACACTGTCGTTGCCGGTTCTGACTCGTGCAGTGGTAGCATACACCTGCCTACTTGACAGGCACTGTTGTACGCGATGCGACGAGACGCTGTGGAATTATGCAGCTCAACACGAGCTGCATGATAAGGGGATGCAGAGGTTTGCTTCTCAGAGTACAGCAGGTGCGCGAGGTGGTTCTCTTATCTGCACAAGACTGCTTTGGGCATCACGGAGAAATTATCCAGAGTCTCGAGTTGGGGTGGCAGGGATCTCGAGCCGCGGTTGATCCAACGCACAAAATGTCGATGAAGCTCTGTCAGTGGTCGCGTGACCTCATACCCGGCTGAGAGGGATCAACGCGGGCCACGAGGCTAGGGATAAGGGCGGGCTTCAGACAGGGGGTGCAAGCCCGAGTCAGGGATACAGAGTCAGTTCCAAAAGGCTTGTTGTTGAGCATGGGCCAGGGCAGGGCCAGGGCAGCGATTTAGAATAGTTGACATGTTGTTGGGTTGGTTCGTCGACGCTTCTAGGTTTTAACGAGACGGAACATGCCGCTGATCTCGATGATACTGTTGATCGCGTTAGAAAGCGATACAGAAAGCGAGGACGGGGTACGGACAGTAGACGCCGGGTTTAAGCTGTAGCATTTCTTGCAACAGACACAACGGGCCCGAGAGCCGATTTCGCACAGGTGTGCGTGACCCATTGCCCTTTTCAGACCACGCATCCTCACGAACCCATGTGCAGCTTTTACACTGCAGCCTAGGTGCGCAGCGGATATTATGCCGAGAACCTGTGTTGTCGCTGTGGACCTGGCCGAGTTCCCTCGAGGGTTGTCAACGGTGGCGAGCTCGTCTAGGGCCCAAAAGAGGGCTGAAGCAGGGGCAACTTCAAGGGTCCTGGAGACTGGAGACTGGCGACGGGCCGCGATGCAATGGGACGGGACCAAGTTTTCTGTGAGATGATGATGGGTATGGTGGATCTGGGTACACGACGGGGATGCCGTCAAGGCAAGGTCCTATTAAGCCCTAGATGAGGTTTGCCGACTTGAGGGGCAAAGAAATTTACGTACAGGTCGTTAGCCAGCGGCATGGGTCGACCAATGGCTTGGGACGAGTCGCTTTGACAGCCGTGCAGCACCACGATTCGCGACTCGTCTTGTAAGTCAAGCAGAACCTTCGTATTCTCGGACCGGCATCGTCTCCCAGAGGGTCTCGACTTAAGAAAAAGACCCTTTGATAGGACCGTTTGTTGCTCAAGTTGAAACTCAGACGCCGGTCCGACGACTTGCGGTTCAAGTTGGAATGGTCAAGTGGATTCCCGTGCCCGTAAGCTGGAGCCGCAAAGGATGGGTCTACGTGCTCCGTAACTGCTTATCAGCCCTTGTCGTTGGCCGTCCGTCGCTAGTTATTTGGGCGGGTAAATATGAAGCGATCCCGAGCGATCCATGCATCGAAACGTATTTGCTCGCATCAGGGAGGCGAGATGTCATCCTCGACTCCGCTCTATAGCTCCGCAGCGGGGAAGAATGATGGGCTCATCAGGCAAAAAGAGTCAAAGAGCTATAGCCCGAGTGGGAATTGGCCGATTCATCTCTATAACTAGTCTTCTCGAGGCATGGGTTGTGGTTCCTGGCGTTGACTGCTGCAGGAGCACGTTGGTCAATGTCGGCCAATGTGGAGAGAGTGGATTTCGATATCTCTCCTAGGTAGTGGAGAGGTTGCCCGCAGCGGCTCAAGAAAGCCAAGTTTCTCGCAAGGCGTGAGGGGAACCTCTGGAGCAACTCCAACAGAGAACAGCTGAGGAGAAAACCTCGTTGGGACCTTGTCATCCCCAGTTGCTCACAGGCTGGTCATTGGGCGGGACCTGCCAAGCTTTCTGTTTTGGGGCTCTCGGCGGCTCAGAACCAGTCAAACCAGCACATGGTCAATGCAGGCACGGAGAGTGGAGGAGCTGCTGCGCTAAAATTCTCCGGTACAGGCAAGATGACGGAGGGCGAGATGCAACCTCAGGTTGAAGGCTGAAAGGGAGGAATGGATGATTGCTGGGAGATGAGCAGAGAACACCTCATAACCGCAGACGGGACACGCTTTCTGCGTCTCTAGATCTGTACGATGATGGCAGAGACTCGGTTGGCTCGGTCCGAGTAACGGCAGAACCACTACTCTGTACTGTTGTGTCCCATCAAGCGACACAGGACAAGGGTCCGTATATCCGTAATACCTAGGATCCATCTAGACTCTCCTCACTTAGGATCTCGGGGAGGTTCGAGACTGGGGCCGGGCCAATTTTTGGCGAGCCGAAGGCCGAAGCGAGGGAGAAGGGAGGAGAAGGAGGCTGAAAATTTTCAAACGATGCATGGGAATAAACATATCCAAGGAACCACGAGATTATCAGAACTTGGATCGAGACTCTGTGGGCCGAGTCCTCTGCATGAGTTGAAGCGGTTTGGTAAGTCCATGGTCTCTGGTTGGTTGTTGATTGTGGCCCCGGGCCTGGAGATGGCTTCAATTCCTTGTTTCCATTGGAGACTCTCTCCTGATGGCTGTCGTTGTCTGCAACGGAGCAATTTCTAGTCTCGGTCCACCGGTCGCTACGGCAGTTTGATCTTAATTCGGCATGGCCCCGTTCCTTGTCAAAAGAGCCGATCAGGTACTGTACAGTACGTCGTAAGGTACAGACAGTAGCGTGTGTGCGTAGGTGCAAGTGACTGCAGTGACTGGTGACCCGGAGGTTCGGAGACGCTGCAACATACCGAGTGCGTACGTACAACTGACTTGCATCTGCTGAAGTCAGCGGCGAGGGTCTGCGTGGTCTAGGCTATTCTTCTTCTGGCCTCTTGCTTCCAGTATCTAGACTAACTCTTCTTTGCCTGGGCTCGCGTTGGCGGGTATACTGGCAAAGCTTCATGTATCGTCATCTGTGACAAGCGTCTTCGAGGCTTCTTCTTTCACGAGGTGGCTTACATAACGACGTGCTCGGCTTGTCAGGCACCAGGTCCTTGTGTGCTTCGTTTTCGAAAGCATTCAGCCACAGCGTTGCAGCTAGTATGGGCCAGTCGCAGAACAGAGCTACTTCAACAGGCGGTGTCGGTGACGGCGATGATGCGTACTGTTGTACGATCCGGTATGTACCGTACGGAGTGTATCGGTGTGTTGACGGCCCTGCCCAGTTACACAGCATGTTGTGGGCTTGTTAAGAAAACTGTAGGTAGATCTCGCGCCATGGTTGACAGCTTGCGAGAACATGCCACCCGAAAGAATCACAGCATCGGTTGTTGCCAAAGGTGAGATAATCCACACATCACTCGGCCGGCCACCGGCTCTTGCCCCCCCTCATCGTCAACCGCGAGAGGAAACTCGCCTTCCCTCTTGTTCCTTCCCGCGTATTGTGTGCGGGCGGTTCTAGAAGGGGCTTTTCTCGGTTCGGACCCAAAGCTCTGTCCTGCACTTTCCTCGTCCAGCCATGTCAAAAGTATCATGGACCAGACGCCCCGATTCGAAAAGCTTAACCTTGCAAAAGTCTAACGGAGGATAACATGCCCCGAGAACACCAAACGAAGCTCGGAACTCGGTACGGACAATATCTAGGTAGGCCTATCAAGTGTCAAGTGTCATCTAGCGTCGACGCGGGCGTTGGCTATAGGTCGCAGGGTTTTTTTTTGTAAATAACTGGGGAATTTGATACCTGTGGCGAAGTTGAGCGACCTCTTTTATTAGGCGATTTTGGCCACGACCTTGGTATCGATATAGACCCAGTCTTTGATCAACGACGGCCCTGTTGATGCTTTCTCGAATAGGAGATACGGTTGCTATCCTCTAAGCCTATAACTAATGACGAGTGGGAATGATAGCCGTGACTTCTCTAGAATTACAAAAAAAGCCCCTGCGACCTATAGCATGAGTTCCAGCCTCCACTCCAGTGGTCGGTTGCCAGTTACGTACGCACTAGGTGAGACGTTTCAGTTCCCTTCTCCCAGTTCGACCTGATATCTCCGCTAACATCCAAGAACTGTATCCTACAGGTTGCCGCCAGCGCAAGTTGCAGCTCACTTGTTCATGAGCTCAGCTTAATTCAGGTCAGTCCAGCTCTAGGAGGCGGGCCAAATCCCTGGCACTCGTGCGCCTTTCGATTCCGATGTTGGCGGTCGCTGTGCCGAGGCTCAGTTGCTTCCATGTAAACCAACTCGGAAGATCTAGAAGCTTGTTCGTCCTCTGTTGCGCCGCGAAATAAAATACGCACCGTCCAACGGCATCGTCGATTGGATCCTGGGCGATCTTTCCAATTGTCCAATACGAAGCAGAAACCATAACATTTCTGGAGGGACCCTTGACCCTCCTCGCCCCAGTGTGGCCCCCTCACTCCTCTCCTCCTCCAGAGCCCACCGCCCCATCCGCCAGGCCAGCCGGGGTGGCGGATGCAAGCCTGGGCTAGTGGATGCGCATGCGTGCCCTCCGGTGCTGCATCATGGATCAAACAAGGATGTTTTGAAGTGGATGCAACCGATGCAAGCACAGCACGAGGTGAGTGGATGATGTGGACGAGAGAGGAAACAAGGTTGATGGCGAATGACTGAATGGCTGGATGATGCTCGTCGGATATAATAACTTGAAAAGCTTCCCTCCCACGCGACCTTTTCGTCATGGACTTTATTTCTAGCACCCTTCCTCATCAGCAGTCGATCTTCAAAAAGCCGCTTCACACGGGATATCTCCCGTCTTGGTTGCCCAGTACGGCAAGATTTGAGACTGGAGGGTTGACTCTTTTTTGGATCTGGAGTCTTGTCCAGATCTAGAAGCTTACAAGACTGACTCTCGCTCTGGTCCCTGGGGCAGCTTGGAATTCTCGAGGATTCTTCTATTTTTGCCTACCTTCAATTGCATCACCGTTGACGTCGCGACCATCTGATAAACAGCGAACCTGCCTGAAACGGTGAATTCTCCCGAGACCATATCAGCATCAATTCTGTTGTTGGACTCGTTCGTCGTGGTGAAGTTTGACCGCTTTGCCTGTCCGCATCCCCCAGACTCTTATCTCCCCTGCCTATCTCTCCTCGTGGAAGTGTCGGGTCAGTACGGAGACAATTCAGAAGATTGAGTTTCCATTCGCAGCCGCCCACCAAAGGTTCTCAACCAGCAGGAGAGCAACCCTCGCTCGCCCGCCGTTGATAAGAAACCCGCTGCCCCCTCTGCCCTTCTTCCTTGTCAAGCAAGACAAGCACGAGACAGGAAAAGACAACTTGGGCTCCAGCAATTCTGGCGCACGTTCCGCTTGCAACCTTCTGCTACACTACGCACCGCAACCAAGCGACGCAGAGCACGCACGCACACACGAGCTGAAGGCCCAGGGTCCCTTGGCCAATTCGAGCCCACCCAAGCCTCTCTTTACGGGGCCTCTCCACGAGCACAGACTCTTTGTGTCTCTAAACAAGCCCCGTTGGGACTGGCGCCCCATCGGCCGTCCTACCAACTATCAGGCCTTGATCTCTAAATCTCGAGGTGGGCTGTGTCTCAACCCAAGCAAGGTCAAGGTCAAGGTACGGGTACGTCATTTCCTTTTCTCGTTGCATCTTCGACTTGCGCCTTCGTTCCTCTCTCCCCTTGTCTCTCTCGCAAACCAGCCAATTAATCCAATCAAACCCGCCTCTGCTTGTACCTTTTTTTCTCTCCTAGGAATCAACCGCCTTTGTTGTCTTGCTTTTTTACTCCGCTTACAGAACCATTTTTGCATATAGGTATAAGAGACCTGTTCCCACGATCCTGCTTTTTTTCCCCGGCGAGGTGTTGAGCAGCGCCATTCCCGCTCGCTCCTCCCGCCGACCCGACTCGGCTCGACTTTCTCCCTCTGCAGCTCAACTCCGACCTCCCCGGTGCATCGCATCTTCGTGCGAACGGGGGGCAAAGGTTGCGAGTAGCTTGAGGGAGACGATTTCGATCGTCCATTCTTTTGGGCTTATCGGTCTTTTTGGCGCTAATTGCGTCCAATTGACTTATCCTTATCTTCAACATGAAGTTTGGCGAGCATCTCGAGCGGGAGTCCGTCCCCGAATGGAGTCTCCGTATGTGCCGCCGCCCTCCCAACCCCGGCTCGGCTGCAATTGCTAATCAGTGAATTCCTTGCATGCAGATAACCTCGACTACAACTCGCTCAAGCATGAGATCAAGGTGCATACGACGCGCGACCAGGCCACGGCCATGGCCATACCTGGGCACAAGGACGAGGCCCTAAGCAGGTTCGAGGACGGATTGTACATGGAGCTCGGCCGCCAACATGAGCGCCTGCATCTCTTCGTCTGTAGCAAGGCCGATGAGATCTCACGGCGGTTAGGTATGCTGGCTTGCCACCCCCGTGCCACGTCCCAATGGCACGCGATCACATGCCTAAGCTGACCACTGAAACAGAGCATCTGGCCAAGAATATCAACCGCTGGGCATCCAAGCCACAGGAGGAAATGACCGAGGATTCCGCCATCAAGCATCAGAGGAGATTTGCCAAGTATGAGCGAGAGCTGCTCCGCTGTGGTGGTGACATTCAGGCCCTCGAGCGCTTTGTCAAGGCTCAAACCGTCGCCTTCCGCAAAATCACAAAGAAGTACAAGGTACGCCATCATGCGTGCGATGCATACTCCAAATTGTAGCATGTGCTAACACAGCTGAAGAAATGGACCGGTTCAACGACCCTCGGTACTCGCCTCTACGAAAATATCCTCTCCGACCCGAAGAGCTTTACCCGCCGCGACTTCTCTTACCTCCAACAGCGATACGACGAAATCACCTGCACCCTCCACGCCGCTGCTCCTGTCTTCAGTGAGCCCAGCTCACCCGAATCCCTAGCGCAATCATATCGCCGCAACTCGCTATCGAATTGCCACCACCCCGCCAACCGTCATCCAGACCATCCCAACAGTCGACCCCAACCCGAGTTCGAAGTCTTGCCGCCCCCTCAAGTGACCGAGCGGGTGAAATATTGGAACGAATACGACGACGGAAGTGAATGCGCGGGCGACGATGACGGATACGCAATTTATATTAACCCGGATGAAAGCATGAACTTCCCGGGATTCGACTATTTACAGGGTATCTTTATGGCTCCTCTCGAAAAGGCGAGAGGTTGGTTCAAATCCAATCGACATGGAGAACGCCAGTCCTTACTTGGCGCCAACCGCTCGCCAAACCAATACTACAGCACCACCTTTAACAGCGAATCCGATGAGGAAGGGGGATACGCCAGTTCAGACGGATTCCCCACATCCGGGTATGCGGCTCATTATGCACTTCCCAGTGTGAGCGAGCAGCAGGCGAGCCGATATCGTGAAAAGACCTTGTTCTGGGGCACCGTCTGTTGCTTTGCTGCATCCTTCCTTCTCCTCCTCGTCGCTGGCACTCTGATTTTCACCGGCCGGCATAAGCTCCGAGTTGAGGTTGATGCTGGGGTTACTGTAGGTGTTGTGGCCAGTCTGTTCTCTGCATGCAGCGCCCTTGGAATGACACTATACCGACACGATCCGCTGTCGTTGCCCTATCAATTGCTGGTTTGGACTGCCTTTATCGCCTCCTGCCTCTTCAACGGCATGCTTTTAATCCTTGTTGTGGGAAACGCCCCGTGACGTCTTCCTGGCGTCAGACAACTCTGTTTTTTTGTTTAGTCCGTAACGCCGGTGCCAAAAGACCGGAACATGATTTTAGATGTCTGATATAGATGCTTCGAGTTGGTGTTTGGAGTTGAGCGCATGCCACGTCCGAAATGTGGTTGATGGTCTGTTCGATTTCGGAGCAAAGTCCAAAAGCTGTATACTTACTTGATAGGCTCATTGTTGGGTTGCGCCATGTTGTCTTTGTTGCATGAGATGGATGGCAAAGGATAGAAACTGTGATGAGAACTCGCAACGGTCATAAAGCTAGCCAAACGATCACTGGGCGTTTGAGGCGGAGCTCTTAGTTGTGTTGAAATACCAGCGATTTGCGTGCTCATTGCTGCAACCCCAAAACTTTGTCAATGTCGTGACTGAGGTGACTGGTGCCAGGGTCGAGTTGGATACGAGCAGAACATTGAGTTCGTCTCAGCTGCCACGAAGTTAGTGACGCAGTCACTAGCAAGAATTATGCAACCAACTCGTTCATGAAACACCATTGTGTGGTATCTGCATCAGCTAGAAATAGCTCGACTTTCCTGACAAGTTGTCCTAGGCAAAATAATTAACTTCTAATTCTCTCCTTTGAGTGCTCATTGACATCTCGAGTTTGACGGCAAAGGACCGAAGGCAAGGAGCAACTTACCGGCAACACCCCACCGCTTAGCAAAGAAGTGCAGTGAGGCAAAGATATTGTGAAACCTCGTATCAGCCTCCGGAATGAGGTGTTCAAAATGGCTGAGGACCATGAGGCAGTGGTAGGCCGAGTACGGCGTGACGGGAGAACATGGAGCGAGGAGATGTGGGCGGCGAGCGAGCTGATCGTTGAGGTCGGTGGTAGTGTCGGCGATGATGCGAATCGTAAAGTTGAGGCCTGCGATGGCCTTTTGCGCAATGTCCTCTGGGGGCGAGAAAGGGGTGACGGCTGAGAGAGCGTTGGCGGCGCGCAGTTGGCGGCAGTAGAGAAACAGAAGCAGGCTTGGGTGAGTGTTAGTCAGATTGATGCGAATCGAGGGCACAGGAGTAGGTTTTCAGATTTTGGGAGCAATAAGCTTGATCCGACATACCAAGTACAAGTTGCAAAGCACTCGTAAAAGTCACCCCAGCGTGATGCCTGCAAAACCATGGCTTCGACGAGCCCGCGAGTCGCAATATCAAGTTCGGTAAAGTTGTGAAGCAGTGCATCGGGAGCATCAGGCTGCTCGGGTGAGAATGCATTGGTGTAAAGCATTGCGCACTGGCAATTTCTCTGGAACGGTCCTACTGGTACTGACGGCGCGACATTCGCAGGGTAGCGGTGGACGGAGCGTGTTGGCGGCTGGTTCTGGTTGCTCCAGACGAGATTGGTCGTCGGCAGAAGGTCATCAGCAGCAGGTGATGGCACCTGGAGCGGCATGCGGGTGAGCGAGCAGTCGACATGGATTAGACGGTCGAGCACAAAGAGACTCCAGTAAACGCAACGACGCTCCTCATCCTCGTATGAGATATTGGCTTCCTGTTCAGCTTCAACATATTTCCCAGGGCCGATGCGCAGGGCGAGAGCCATGGTGCTTGCGTCGCCGATGGTGATGTAGGCTCGCATCATGTCACCGTGGCCAAATTCGAAGAGAGCGAGTAGAATGGCACACTGAACAAGCTCAATGCTCGGGGATGAGAGGCCGCGCAGAACGCTGAGAGTGCGCTTTGCGGCGAGGTAGGCAGGCATCTCGATCATGTCCTTGCCCTCATTGACGCTGGTGCTGGCGGCGGCAGCTTCGTCATCGTACTGAGCGACGAGCTGCATGCAGACGATGAGGAGTGCAACGGCCGGATCACGAGGTCCCGTGTCGGCGGCTGAGCCGGAGCTGGGGCCGGACGCAGAACCGGAGCCGGAGCCAATGCCTTCGGTACGGAGGGCGAACAACTCCGGGTGGACAACAGAGAGCCAGGGATTCATGGTCTCAAAGTAGCGCTCTATAGCCTCACGCCAGGCAATGTTGCGCGAGGACAGCAAGGACATGATCATGGCACTGGATATATCAAAGGATGGATCAAAAATGCCAGGGCCATAGGTCTCCTTGGGGGTAGATCCCAGGAGGTATCCTGGGTCCACGACGGCGGTGGTGGGGGCCGTATAGATGAAATCATAAGAACAAGTAGTGGTGAGTCTACCAAAAAGTTAGCGTTCAAGCTGTAAAAACATTAAGGGTACAACAAAGGTGAGATATGGTGGTATCGAGAATAAGATAGAATAAAAAGGGAGGGAGACATTTACGCACCGGGTACAACGGGAACAAGAAGGCAAAGCCTTGTCGCATTTCTTCTTGGTCCTGGTGCATTTTTCACAGGCTCTATGAGCACGCTCAGGCTCCATAGGAGACTCAGAGCCCCGTGAGGAAGACACGGAGCGAGACATGATGTTTCTCGGTTTGCGATCCGTGGTGGCTGATGTGTGACCCGTGCTGGCGGGTAGAGGCAGTAAGTACTTTTGGATTGGGCCTTGCTGGCTTGGGTGTAAGTGATTATTGGCGACAGGGGGTGGTATCTTAGTCTGACAGTCGGGGAATATTATGTCAGACAGAAGAAACAATTGGAACAAATGTGAGGTAGCAATATATAATCAATGCCGGTATAGAGATGGGGGTACTTGGTTGGAGTACAGTAGTAGATGGGTAGTAGATTTTGTAGTAGTCGATGCTGCAACGATGGAGAAATCTCTGATGAGAGTAGGGGGGAAACGAGAGACATGGAGGTCGGGGGGCGAGGCTATTTGACGTTGACACGAGAATGAGGCTCCCCCCGAAGCCTCGAATCTCGAGTGTCGATGTCGATATCGACGAGGGCCGTCTCGGCCTCGCAGGATGGAGTATCTGGGCCCAGATGCTGCCGGGAGATGGGCGCCAGGTGCCAGGTTCTGGGGAGGATTGACAGGGACGAGAAACAGAGATGACATCTAACGGGTTAGTCAGCTGCTGACGGGGGGGGCGTGGACGAGGGAAGGAGGGGCGATCACAGCAAGGCTGAAGCAGAAGGTGGATTGACAAGAATAAGGTAAACGTTGGTAAAACGACGACAGAGGGGCGGACAGTGGAGGAGAGAAGCAAATGGACTAGGAAGGATTTGGAACAGAATCGAAAATAGAAGGAAGAAGAAAATTGGGAGTTTCCAAAGTAAATAAAAAATTAAGACAAAAAAAAAAGTAAGCGGGCAAGACTTGCACTGCACCGCATGTAAGGTATGGATGGATGGGGTAGGTAGCGTGCTACTGTGAGAGGGGAAGGGGGAGGAACAAAAAAAAAGACGCATGATTAGGGAGGAAAATTACCCAAAACGACCTAGACGATGGTTACTTGGCAAAGGGTCCAGCTCCAAAGAGGAAGCATGATTGATGATGATGGGATACCGGGACGATTAGTTAGGGCGGTATAATAAGCATAGCATCATCTGAGCATCTGATCTGAGATGGCGATACTGCAGCTGCAACTGTAGCCTACGCACCTTACCCATGCCCTGGAAACCCAGCAATACGGGCGGGAACGAGCAAGGTTGTCGCTCCCTCTCGTTTGCCCACTGCCCCCGATCTACGGCACCCAAGCCAAGGTATGTAAGCT
>JAADYS010000920.1:0-14533 GCA_012931995.1 Fusarium albosuccineum | reverse complement strand
CAGCCCCCTGCACGAACAAGCAAGCGAAACAGAAGCGGAGCGTGACAATACGCTGACCGCAGCCCTATTCCGCATGCCTGCCGCCCGCGTCTCGTGGCTTTGTGGTTTCTTGATGTTTTGATACGTGGGCGTTGAGAATGCCTTGGGAGGCTGGATTGTCCTTTTCATGGCGACAGTCCGAGGTGGTGAGGCGTTTGAGAGCGGTCTAACTGCCATGGGATTCTGGTTTGGCTTGGCCTTAGGGCGAGTCGTTCTTGGAGCCGTCACGCCACGTTTAGGTGTGAAAATTGCCCTTACGGTAAGTAATATTTGGTGCAAATTTGACTGCCGGTTTCTGACGGAATGGCGTTGGCAGATTTACCTGACTACCGCTCTTGGCCTGGGGCTAGTCTTCTTATTAGTGCCGCGGTTCCTCGTCTCTGCCATCGTTGTGGCGTTGCAGGGCTTCTTCCTCGGCCCTCTTTATCCGGCCGTAATCCTGGTGGCCAGTAAATTGCTCCCAAAGCATTTGCAAGTGAGAGTAATTGGTTTCGCGACTGCCATGGGTGGCTGTGGCGCGGCTCTTATTCCCTTCTCTGTGGGTGTTTTGGCTCAAATCTCGAGTGTTCAAGTTCTGCAACCCACAGCCATGGCCTTTTCGGGTATCATGTTGATTGCATGGTTGTGTTTACCCAAGATTGACAAGAGGCAGGATTAGTGACAAAGGAATCTTCAAGGGAAGGAAAATCGGTACCCGACTGATGCCTGCACTAGGTACGCAGCGTAGGTAGCAACAGTGTTCTATGCTGCCTTGAGTAATTAGATGGCTTTGGCCATGTTATATCAATTCAACCAATCTGGCAACAATGACGTGAGGCCCATGATGGAACACCCAGCTCTATATGGTACTTTTCGCCGTGATACAGTGATAGTGTTACAAAGCCAGCTTGGGTGTTAATTTCAGGAAATTTGCGCGATGAAACTCATGTTGCATTCACAGCACCATCACTCCATAATGTATGTGAAGGTCTGCTGGGAGATACGTAGAAGGCCCACCCTAGACCGTCATCATGAAGCCTCGTCTAGCCAACGTCCGAATAAACAGGGATTAACACGAAGATGCACGGTTGCGGTGGGCTGCGTCGCTGCGGCAGATGTCTTGCAGCCTGTGGGGCGGTAAAAGCGTAGGCTCCAAGAATTGTGCATGGTCACTGGGACGCGAATGGAAAATCTCGATTGGTCTCACATGAGCGTTGAGCTGGAGGGACATTGTTCCCACGGCACTGGTTAGCATGCTCAGCCCAAGGGCGGTGGCCTCTTGTGGCGTCAAGCTAGCGAAGCTATCTTCAGCCCTGGACACCAGGGCAGTTTCCGGAAGGAGGATTAAGCTTATTCACGATGGCATAACTAACGACGAATAAATCTGGGTAGACTGTGGGGTTCACTGTGGGTAGGGTACCTGTGTCTGCTAGGAGCGATGCCTGATGACGAGAGCCATTGTTTGATCTAACGTTACCTGAAGCACCTGCGCAGCACAGATCAGACGGGATTCTCCGAAGTAACAACTGAAACTATTTCGGGCTGTCTCCTGCCCTGTAGCCTATGACAACTGGCTCTCGTTGGCCGAGAGCTCAGCACTGCCCCGACCCATGAATGTTGGCGTCCGACGTGGCTTGCAACTATTTCTCCAAGCGCCAGGGCCTAGAACAGCCCAGCAGCCCAGCCACTCGTGCAGTGCTACCACTGTCTCTCAGCTGCAGGCCCTAAAAAGGGCCCTGAAAAAAGGGGAGGGAGGGAGCTTGGCTATAATAACAAGCCACGAGCTCGACGCTGGAGCCGAAGAGTCTATCATCACTCTGTGCATTTTGAACAAGGCCAAAATTCATACTTAATACAGCGGCTACGTCATCAAACCTCTCGAAGCAACTCATCCTCATCCCAGAAACCCAGATCTATCAACATGCGCGTCTCTACGAGCCTCATCCTGGGGTTGTTGGTGGGGCAGGGTCTCTGCCAGACAGCTGCGCCCGAGGAGGAACCAACCTTCATCGCTCCCCCAGCACAGACTGACGTCCCTGCTGCGGAGGACCCTTCAGTTTCCGTTGCCGACCCTGTCCCGCAAACCGACGAGGCCCCAGAAGCTACCACAAACCCCGACGACGAGGAGTCGGCTGCCCCCGAAGAGACGGTGGTTGCCACAGACGTTGCCACAGACGCTCCCGAGGAGGATCCCACATCCGTCGAAGATGCCGAGCCCACAGCAACTGGCACCGATGATGCTAGTGAGCCTACAACAGCTGCCGAAGAGACAGGGACCGCTAAAGGTATGTCCGATTGAATTGCACCTAGCCATGAATGCGTCAGAAGCTGACCTACAATTAATAGCCACTGCTACCGACGATGATGCCACATCTGTACCAGAAGAGACAGCAACAGCCACCGACGAGGAGTCCGAGACCGGCGCTACAGCTACTACAAGCTCGGCACCTACCAGCACTGCCGCTGTTGTGGAAGTCGACCTCAAGAATGCTACTGTTGGCGACAACGCCGAGTTGGTCGAGGTCGACGGAAAGACTGCTGTGTAAGTCCCAAGCATACCCACAGCCTACACTATAACATTACTAACCTTTTACAGTCGCTTGAGTGCCCCCGAAGACGGTGAGGCTACCTTCACTGTCAGCGTCGATGCATCTGACGACTTTGACACGGGTGAGATGATCCACATCGTGGCATCCATCCTCGTCGGAGAAGCCAGCAGTGCCAAGTTGCGCAGGAGAGCTATGAAGACTGGCTGCAACCTTCTCATGCAGGTCAACGGCGAGAACGTCTATGACGAGTCCCTTTCCACTACCGACGGCAAGTTCCAAGAGTTTGACAGTAGCCCTATCGAGTCCTCGCCCAATCCCGAGGTCAAGGTGACGCAGAAGTGTGGCAAGAACCCATCAACACTCACCATCAACTCGGTCCAGATCGCCAACGAGAGCAGTGTTGGCTCCGGCTCGAAGTCTGGTGGAAGCGGCTCTGGAAGTGGTGGTTCATCCTCTGATGGAAAGGATGGCAAGAGCTCCGACTCGGGCTCGGGATCTAAGACGGGCGACGAGGCCAAGGCTAGTGAGACTGGTGACCCTAATGCTGGAAGCAAGACTGCCACCAGCATTGTCGGCCTCGTTGCTGCTATGGTAGCGGTCGTAGCACTCATGTAGGACCTTGACGAAGACTGCGCACTGGAATAGGTAACGATGAAGGAATAATGACGGATACCTCACATAGATTAATGACTAGCCAGCGTCGAAATAATACTAATGCCACCAAAACGGCCCAAGACTGCGTTCAAGACCAGTATCCAGATCCCGCCTCAGCTTCTCCAGATCCGCGATGCGTTCTGCATCCCAAAAGCAACCCTCTTTCCTCGTCTCACTCCACCTGTAATCAACAGGACGCGCATCTCGCCATTGGAACGATGCCGGGTACATATCGTCCACAAGCTCTGTCAAGTAAAGGTAAGGCGTACGAACCATCGAACCAGACACCAGGTAAAAGTTCGAAAGCGCAAAGTCAATCAGTTGCCGCTCATCCAAGCGCTCAAGGTCCAGGAGAAGACGGTGGCCTTGGGCGCAAAGGACCCCGGTATACCTTCTGGTCGAGCAGTTGAGGTTGTCGGTCGCCAGCCAAATGAGCTCCGCACGATAGTTCTTGCACCAAGCCGGGATTTGTCCATCTCTCTCAACGAGAGTTGAGAGTTGCTTGGCAACCGTGCCCGTGAGAGTAGGATCGGCGGCCTCGTGATCCGAACCACTTATAAGGACCGACCGCCTCATGGAGCGGATCAAGTTGCTCAACTTTTCACGCTCGTATGGCTTCCATTTGTCGCCGTGGCCTAGTTCCCCTATATCCCAACGGCCACTGGTGAGTTTCCTGCAAATATCGATGGTGATCGAGCGATGTATTTGCCACAGGTTTCCCTCAATTGCTTGCATATTTTTGACAACAGCGCCGGTTTCCTTATCGGCGTCTTCGGTACAAAAGGACCGGATTATCAACCGTCTAAAGTGATCATCGTCCTCGAAAAGAACGTGACGGCCATGAACGAAAGCATAACAGTAGCTATCGTAGCGGAAGATAGCCTCTCGGAACCTATTCCTCTCCGACTTTGTCAAATAAAGGTCGGAGAAGAGTCCGTCCCCGAACCTAGGAGGCTTGACATGGAGTCCGAGCACGGCCTCCTCTGTTCTTCTCCACGCCTTCGGGGCATATTCGGTGACGATGGCATCGGTGTCCGAAATATACCGCTGGAGTTCACAGAGGAGAGGAAAGTCTATGTGCGGCCGCTCGTCCGGTTGTCCATTGCAGGATGCCTCATAATCTTGAAGGAGTGGCCGGATTTGACACTCCATAGCTTCACGCCTTGGTGGCGTAGCTCTGTTCCGCAGGCCGCTGAGTCGGCAAGACAACACCGCCATGCGGAGTCGGTCGTTGCCCAGTGTTTCTTCGAACCGTTCCACACTTGCTTGCAGGATGGTACGTGGGGAAGTTTTAAACAGAGTTTTGGCGGATGGGAAGGCTGACATGAAGGATTTCAGGTCAAGAGGGGACTCCACCGCCGCCATGATTGTGATGACAAGATCAACGGGAAGGTCTTTGATGAGAGACATGTTGTCGATTGAGTAAAGACAAAGATGTTGGTTGGACAGCAATAACAAGGCGGGATATGATGAGATCATATTGGTTCTACAAAGTGAAATGGGGGATTCTTTCATAGCAGCTTTGAGAGCGTGAAAGATTGCGATCGGAGATACACTATGGTCATCTACTTTAGTGTGTGAGTCGAGGCCAAATAGCCTCTCATTGTGCAGCTAGGCGTGACTCTTGTTTGCTGCTGCGCAGCTGAAGAGTCAAAAATTAGGCAACTGTGTTGGCATTGGTTATGATGCTCTGATGTGTTAAGATACTGCGTTCTTTGTTGTTGTAGAAGCTGGGTACCAATCATCGCAGATAGTAGTGTGTGAGTCTATACAAGAAGAAAGATAGCTACCTATGATCCAAAGGAGACCAATTGCTATTTGCATGTTCACAAGCTTTGCACATGCAATAGGATAATCTTCGCGTATGACACTTAACCTCCACGGGCGCACAACGGATAATGGGTTCTGTATAACTTGGAACGAATCCTAGAGAACGGTTCATAAGAGTAGAGCTCTCGCCGTGTCTCGTTGAAGCTTGTCTAACTCCATTAAGTTTGACGTTTAATTCCTGGTTACATCTGCATAATTCTATTGCTTCATGTACATCCCAGGCGGAGCGGCTACTGGCAAGACACCACATCACTCACGTCGAACGTGATTCAGCATTGATCTACTCTAACTCCTCGCATACTTTCCCATCTCGGGCAGCCCAGATATCTTCCAAATCACAGCTAAAATGGGCGACTTGGGTGAACTTTGTCAAGTCCCACCGTCGCCTGAACTCTGCTTGTACAGACTTTCGGTCTGCATCTGACTCCAGGAACAGCCCAAGCGTGTATATGGGCCAGTTCGCAATGAAACTTCTTGTCCACCTTTCATCGTATGCATTCTGTTCGAGAATTTGCATTCCCAATCTGGCCTGCCAACAATCTCTCGACACCATCATGGGAAGACGAGGGACGATGTCGGTCTGGGATACCTGTTCCAGCAACAAGGAGGCAACCATTGCGAATAAATAGCATGCATCTCTAACGTATCTTTCTCGAGGATTTGGGCTTTCAGTCTCGGGTTGTGAGCCAGGCAACAAGTTCTTGTCGGAAAGTACCTGCGCTTCCCAGGCTGATACATCCACTTTCACTTGGCTCAGGTCCTGTGGATCTGGCGACCCGCCACTGCGAAAGTACTGTCGAAGCGATAGAACGGTTCGGAATAATGAGACTGGGATGCCGAGCACGGGACTGTCGAAGCCCCTAGAAGCCCCAGGTAAGAGCGTCGATCGACCCAATAGCTTCTCGGCGCCCTCCCAGAATGAGAGGTCGAACTTATAGTCAGCTTGCGTTGAATCCGACCATAGACCCGTCATCATGCCAAACATCTGATACATGACGCTCTCGATTGCCAGTCTGTCGAAGAGTCGTCCAATGCCTACGGGGCGACGTAGCAGTCGAAGGGTAAGGATACGTGCTGCAGCATGAACATGTTGAGGACAGTCAATTTCTGTATCCCAGCTCATGACCTGAGTCGCATCATGTCAACAAGACTAATATCAGCGCGGCGTATGGGGATAGACTTACCCCATGAAGATAGAGCAGCATCACCGACATCAGAAGGCCATTGTGGTTCTCCAGTTCAGAGACCGAGTTGAGAAGATTTGAAAGCTCTTTCACGGCGCCAGAGTAGAATGTTAGAGCTAGATCCTTCATGCGCTGAGAAGCATCAACCAGGTAGATATGGGTTGCAGCACATGCTAGAACTGAATAATAGAGGCTTTTGTAGGTCACCATAAGCTCTTGTATCTCTGCAAGCCATCCGTCATGGAATCCAGGATGACAACTCGGCAAAATTAAGAGGGAATAGTACTTGTCGACAAAGTGGCGCGAGATCCGAAGTTCCAGATCCTGGGACACTACGCGATGGGCAACGGCTGCTTCGGATGGAGCGTTCCACGGGCCAGGATCAAACCAATGTGGAATAGATTCCATCTGCCATGGAGCAATTAATATGTTGTCTTCATCATTTGCGTGGGGCTCCGTCGGTGAGTGACAGACATCAGGCTCCTTTATTGTTCGGTGCCGTGATGCTGAGTGAGATGCATAACGACGATCAAGCAGGTCTGTAGACAACGGCCACTGGCATTTGCGACAAGCAGAGCCGCAATTTCCACAGATTGGTTGCTTCTCGTCGCATTTCTTCCGGCGCCGTCTGCCTATTTCTGCAGGTTAGCATCGGCTCGATTCATGGTCGAAGGTTTGGACTTGCAGGTGAGACAGCCAGTCTTGGTACGCAACCTTGGTCTGGTAGCGACACTCATGGTGTTTGTCGCAAGCACGACATGTTTATGGGTGCTTCTTAGGCTAGTGTTGAGGATCAACTGTCCAGGCACTCGAACAAATTGGGGGGGCCTGATATTCATACTCGGGCTGCGTACGCGGTCTCCTCCTTATCTGGGGCTTTGGCTCATCTCGATGATTGGATGATCAACCTTTGCAGGCGAGGACCAGAATGCGGGGTAACCCACCCGGAAGCCCGACGTCGCCGGACTAGGCTCCTTCAGCGATAGCGAGTTTGAGGCCAAGGGTAAAGAGTTCAACCATCAGGATTTAGGTGGGAGATAACGCGAGGGTCGGGACAAGGATTGACTGATACCGCGCTATCCCACCAAAGAGGACGCGGAACGCCAAGCTCTCAACTTACACCTAAATTTCCGTTATCACGTCTTTGCGTTAAATCGGTTTCTTGCCGGGCCTCTAGAATGAAGCTGTTTAGCCAAATCGAGGCCTAAGATAAACTCGCTCTGGGCTTAGGAACAAGGGCTGGCAGCCGGGGCTTGTTAACTTCATACGAACAATAGCTTGAAGTTAATGAAATGCCCATGAAAGGTTACAGAGTGGAAGCTACTCACCTTAAGTCTGAGATACCGACCACTCGCAATCCAGACTTGGAGACCTTCTCAAACACCAAAGGGTCAGCATGAGCTATGTGGGTACGAAGGCGCGCATGGCGACTAGGTATGAGCCAACCACCTCTTAATCATACAAAAAAAGACGAGTCAGCTTATAAGAAATAGCGTCGACACTTAACTGACGACTCTATAGGCCGAACAGCTAGGTAGGTCGAAGTTCTCACGTGTCGGCAAACTCCACACGATGGAACCCGTGCAGGACTAGTCCAGGGTCAAAATTTCCAAGTGTTTGAAAGGAATTATTTATGATTATAGGTGTCGTCGGGCTAGCCCTGTAAGTCATACTCGAACAGACACACGCCTTTCGACCTACCCAGTTAACAAATGAAGCTCCCCGTTCTAATTTGGTATCAATACAATTGCCTAGATGCAGCTGGCAGGCGAATTTGTGAGTTTTATCCCCACAAATCCCCATGGCTATAGAGGTATGTCAACAGTTCTGATGATCTGCGAGTACAGACTTCAGTGACGCTCCCATTCAGCCCTGTCTTTGTTTACCAGCTCTTCGTACTTCCTAGCGCTTCTGACTCGAAAAGACTTTCCATATATGATCATGAAGAAAAACACCGAAGATGCCGCCATGCCAACGAATGCTGCCGATACAAAGCAGTTTTGGTATCCCAGATCTGTCAGCCAGGGAGTGATGCTGTCGTTGTCAGTCAGCCGCGCATGTTCTTGGGCGAGGCTTTCAAGACAAGACTTACCCGTAGCTAATGGCAAAAGACATGGTATTCCGGACCAGAATCATGGTAACAATTGCATCTCCGCTGATGTCATGATAGCTATCGATCAGGTAGTTGACACTAAGCGTAATGCCGACCGTGCTGGTGAATGCAAGGCAACCCATGGCAAATACAAGGCCGAACCAGTGAACTCCATGCTGAGCGCCAACACCCCAAAGGATCAGGGAGCCCGGGACCATGATGACACAAAGCGAGAAAGGCCACAGTCGGTATTCGGCCTCCATAACGCCGTTGTTGCGGCGGGCGAGCTTAATAGTAAGCCAGTCGCTACATCGTCCAGAGATTAGGGATCCGATAGTCACGCCGATACAGCATGACACATAGCTCAAGCCAACCATTGAAGATCCAAAGTTGTAAGGCTCGCCTGAGAGGATGATGGAAGAGGTAGCGTTGAGAACGTTGAACCAGATGAGGTATGAGCCGTACGAAAAGCCAGCATAGAAGATAACTGGCCAACTCAAGAATTTGAGAGACCGCACAGCACGGTGCAACATGTTCTGGCCGGGTGAAGGCTGCCAAAGGGACATCTTCTGCACAAAGGTCTTTGGTGTAGCAAAGACCTCGCCATTCTCAGCTGATTTCGCAGTCGCAAGATTATTCTTCTCGTCGGTCGATTGGTCTGGGGTGTCTGCTGCGGTCTTCTCAGTCATGACATGCGACGTCGGCTCAGTCGTCGTTCGGTTATAGTTGGTCTCTTCCATGAAGAGAAACAAAAAGACAAAGACAAAGGCGAGAAAGATAGCGGGCCAGTAAAAGACCCATTGCCATCCCTGATATTCGGCAATAAAGCCGCAAATGATCGGGGTAAAGTAGTTGCTGCCGGCTAGAGCAAAGGCGTAGATGCCCATATAGGTACCGCGCTCGTGAGTGAAATACTAGGGGGCTTGTTAGAAAAGGTAGGCCTCGGGACGAATGTCACATACTATGTCTGTCACAGAAACCTCTGGTAGAGCCTCGATTGGTGCGATAAAGAAGCCTTGTATAATACACTTGGCTATCCACTCCCCGTTGCTTGTGACATACGCACTACGATCTCGAGTTAGTCAAACCTCTTATCGTATCAACTGCGTGAGCTGAGACACCGTACCTCCAAATACTCGTACCCTGCGAGTCTATGATCAGTTTTGTTTGTCGTCAAGACCTACAGGTTGCTACTCACAATTGCCCCGAGAATGGAAATCAGATATGTTAGACGCTTGCCATATCGCAACGAGAAAGGCTGCCAGAACAGCAAGCCCCAGCCGAGGAGTAGAAACATGTAGCCGGTTCCCTCATTGAGTGTTGCGACAGATACTCCGGATGCTTCTGACAAAGGAACAATGACAGAGTAAACAGTCGAAACTGCGATACCTGCAAACCAGGTGTAGCTAGTCGGGTTAGCAACATCATCGGTATACTAGACGGCTGCAACTATTCTTTGGGGCATTCTTACAGGTTCTGGCATATCAAGGACAGCAGCTTGCGACGAGGAGTCCAATTGAGTGGATCATTTGGGTCATTGGAAGGTGTTGGATTCAAGACAATATCAGCGGCACCACTTGCATGGCGGGCGCGCATGTTATGGTCCAGGTCAACGAGATGGACCGTACCAGGGATAGGGGGTTGTTCAGACATTTTGAAAAGTGAACTGGCTTGATTGAGGCACAGTATCCAGCGTCATTGAAGTGGATCAGCAGGCGGATTTATACACCGGTGATGCCTTTTGCTTGAGATAGCAACGCATTGAAACAATGAGGGGGTGCGCTCACCGGCTGATAACGTCAAGTTACAGGGAGCATGGATGCTGGAAGCTGGCAATCGATAGCCATGATCCTTGAAACCTCGCTTCTCCGCACTTTTATGCTGATCCAAGTTAGACTCTGTGACACTGACGCACGATAACACAGCACTGTGGGTCGCGCAAATACATATGACTGGTCAGCGGGACGTGTCTGATGATTGCCGATCAACGCCAAGCCAGAAGCCGCTATCAAGCCGGACGAGGGGGAATACCACGGAGGGGCTGGGCCAGTAAGATGTATTTGCGCTGTGGGAGGCTAGGAAGATAGCTAATCTGTCACGGCTCAGCTGGTGAATGTTGATGTGTTTCCCCAGACTTTGGACTCAATCTGTTGATCAAGTCCAGCAAATGCGTTCGCAATGCAGGGGCACGGGGGAGTCACTGCATGAGGAAGACGATTGATCGCCAGTCGGAAATGGTACAAGTATCGCGCCGCCTCGAGCAGAGAAGACGTTCCGAGCAACAGTCTTGGTCTTCATGTTCCACTCAGCGGCATCTCGTCAACATTTGAGTTTCCCATCAATTTTTAAATCATGAGCACTGCTTCTCCCTTACCAGTCCCTCAGCAGGGGAGTCTGCCCAAAGACCTCTCGGTCGCCCAGTTGGTCGAGCAGCTATCCCCTCTTCCAACCGAGGCAACGCTACCGGGGCTTCCTGTCGTACAACCAAAGCCTGTGCCGCGAGGCACAACTGAGTTTGAGGCAAAAAGGGCAGCTTTGCTTCAAACCTTTGAAGCAAAGGTTCCCAATGAATATCGCCTTCCTCTCGAACTCATTAAGAACCCCCCAAATGATGTTTTTGGGATACCCGCCACCTGTGGAATTTTGACAGCAGAAGAAATTGCCATCACGGAAAACTACGACGCTGTTCTTCTCCTCCAAGCTCTCGCCAGTCGCAAGTATACTGCAGTTGCTGTAGCTACAGCCTTTTGCAAGCGTGCCATCATCGCGCATCAACTCACCTGCTGCCTGACGCAGTGGCTCATGGACGACGCCATCAACCAAGCCCAGCAGTTGGATGGCTATATGGCCAAGTACGGAAAGCCCATCGGCCCTCTTCACGGCTTGCCCATCAGTATCAAAGACCACATCCCCATCGCCGGAACCTTTTCCTCTCAGGGTTGCCTTGGCAGTATTGTCAAGAATGACCAAGACTGTGACATGGTTGCAATCCTTCGCAGCCAAGGAGCTGTTTTCTACTGCAAGACCAATCAGCCGCAGTCTCTGATGCACCTTGAAAGCGACTCGCACTGGGGTCGAGTACTGAATCCATTCAACATCCATCTATCAGCTGGCGGGTCAACAGGCGGCGAGGCAGCCTTGATCGCCATGAAGGGCTCAGTTCTCGGTGTTGGCACCGATATTGGTGGCAGCATCCGTGGACCATCGGCCTTCTGTGGCATCTACGGGTTCAAGCCCACGTCCTATACACTACCCATGAAAGGATTCCTCAACGCCCCATTTACAGCCGAGTTGAACATTCTCTGCTCAGCAGGGCCGATGTGTCGTAGTCTCAGAGATATGGACCTCTTTGTTCGCAGCGTGCTCTCTGCAAAGCCATATCTATTGGATCCAAGCATCATCCCGCTACCGTGGACTGGTCTTCAGACGCCGGTAACCCGACGCTTGAAAATCGGCATCATCAGCAACGACGGCTTCATTGAGCCCCAGCCGTCCGTCAAGAGGGCTGTTTCTTGGGCAAGGAACCTTCTTTGTGATCGCAAATTTGAGAATCATGTCGAGATTAATGAATTCAAGGTCACGGGGGCAGAGGACGGCTGGGCGAAGCTCAGGAAGATGTACTGGCCCGAAGGTGGACGGCTTATCAAAGACGGCATTCTCAGCACGGGAGAGTCACTCCATCCTTTAACTGAGTGGATATACAAGGACGCAGAGCCATTGGGCATGCGGACAGCCGAGCATGTCAACCTAATGCGCAGAGAGAGGGACGACTTCCGACTTGCCTTTGCCAAGAGCTGGCGAGAGCAGGATGTGGATGTTGTCATCGGCCCAGCCTTTGTAGGCCCGGCTTCTGCTCACGACACTGCTTTTTACTGGACCTACACTTCACTTTACAACTTGGTTGACTATCCCGGAGCCGTCATTCCTACGCCCATTAAGGCTGAAGCTGGGGAGAAATACGATTCAGACTATGTCCCGCTGAGCGACGCTTGTCAACATGTGAAGCAGCTGTGGGAGGGGGGTAACTTTGAGGGAGCGCCAATAGATTTGCAGGTTGTTGCACGGAGGTATCATGACAACGATTTATTTGGTGCACTACAAGTATTGAAGGATATTTTGAACTTGCCCTGAATTAGGCATCAATAAATATAGTTTATCCTGACCCTGATGACTGCACCAACGCCGAGCTACGAGTCAGCGAGCCCAGCAACCCAAACAACCGCCACGGAGTACTAGATTAGTCAAAAGTCGGAGAACGACACTAATATCCCTAGGCAAGCACCTCACCGTAGAACAGACAATACCCAACTAGTTTAAGTGGCTAATGATATGGCCAACACCAAAGACACGCCCTGCGAGAGATGCCACCGGTAAGATCCAGGAGGCGTTCAACGTGATTGCGCTGCTAGATGATCTCAGAAGTACGTTCGACACGACTGTCTTGTTGCCTGGTGACTTTTAGTCGGATGGGGACAGTGACTTGGACAAGACAACGACCCTGGTTGGGACCCGGATGATGACAGCTGTGGTGACTCGGCTAGTCATCGTCAGAAAACACGAGAGTACGATATAAATCTTTATGCCATAATAAAGCGAAACTGAGTCTTATTTCATAAAAGATTTATCCTATATAGTAACTAAGACTTTACTATCTTTTATGATAGTATCTTCTAATTCTTAGCCTAATAGTAGTTATTTGAGCGCCATAGTTATATTGAGATTAGTCCCATATTTTTTGACGTGGGCGGGCTCAGGCGGATCTGATCCTTAGATGTGCATGCTCAACACTGCTTGTATAGAGCTTCGCGGTATGCAGATACAGAGAATGTATACCTGTTTTGACCATTCATTTGTGTCTACAATTCTTTGTGTCAGCAAGTATGTAGCCCATGGCCACTACGCCAGCCATCCAGGCTGACTGGGGTCCCAATATGCGCCCGTAGACCACCACGTCTGACCTTTCATACCCTGTGCCTTGCGCCACAGATCCTTAAGACCAACCCCGTTGGTCCTGGCGTAGTAGAACCAGCAGAACAAGCCGGACAAGCTGACCTTGACGCGCCTTCGTATCCGTCGTCATCGGCGCCGCCGTAGCCCCTTGTAAAAGCGCCACGACAAGTGCAGCCCTCGACCGAAGACTCATCATTTGGGACACTGTCCGGAGGGCTTGGAGGCTCCCAGTCTGGATCATAAGCCCAGAGGAAGAATCTTGGAAGCTGTTCCGGGAACACTTTGTTTTTTTGAGGGCCTCTTATCGTATCATGGTTCAACTCGTGGGTGTCTAACTCGGGGAATATGCAGTCGTTGGCGACAACAAGGAATGTTTCTTTAGGATGCGTGGATTCGAAATTTCCGGTGCTTCCACCGTCTTGAAATGTCTGGCCATCAAAGTCAGCCATAATTGAAAGCGATATGTTTGTGATTGCAAACCTTACTCTCGAAAGGCAGAGCGGGTTTGCTCTGATGAAAAGCCATGTTCTGGGCAGGGCGAAACCCATAAAGGGAGCATGTGCCTGTTCAGGAAGAATCCGTTATACACCCAATCCCCAGCATTCTTGTAAGAAGGAAAGTTATCGTCGAGCAAGTCAATGTCGATGCCCGGGGCCATTTTCCTCCCATTCCAAACCTGGAACCAGCGTTCTTTAGCCACGGCGGATCGATTCTCAACCTCGCGAGACTTGTAGATGATGAAGCCGTAGTCCTCCTTGGACTGCGCAATTTCCTCGACCCAGGCGGTGTGCGAATCCTCATGCCAGCCCACGCCTTGAGGGCATCGAGCTGCTCTCCTTTGGCGGCGGGTGCCTCGAATTCGGCAACCATCTTTCCCGCTCAGTACTGCGCTCTTCTGAGACTAGTCGGTCGAACAAGGGCGCGAGCTTGCTCACGGTGAGTGTTCTTGCTCACATGAAGAAGATGCTTCTTGTACATATCCTCCAAACCGGCGCTGTTGTAGTCTTTCCTATCCCTAGGAACTCTCCAGTCGCAGAGCGCAAACTTGCACAGCTCAGGGGAGCATCAATAGAGGTCGAGGTCTCTGACATTGTAGACGCGTCCCCCGTATTCGCCTTCCAAGGCACCCNNCCTATCCGGCATCCTTCCCCCCCTTAGATCCTAGCCCCGCTAGATACCTTGACTTATTCCCCTTTCCTTATCGACCTTAACCTAATTCCTTATCTTATTAGTAGACCCCTATTCCTCTATATATA